>OZ030006.1:55001131-55053631 GCA_964023405.1 Apodemus agrarius
GAGGGTCAACATGGAGGTGCTGGAGCTACATTCAGACCCTCTGAGCACTCTGAGCTGCTGAGCCATCTCTGCAGCCCTAGTGATAGGCTCTTGGCCCTCTGGAACCAGAAGCCCAAATGAGCCTTTCCTTCTGAAAGTTGCCTTGGTTATAGTATTTATAGTATTTATTACAACATAAAAGTAACATGTGCAATCCCTAATACAAGGCAAATGCAGTCGAGAGTAGTTAGACTGTATATCTTGGTCAATAATGAGTCAGAAAAGTACATATGTTCAATACAGATGCAAATTTTGTTTTTCTGTGTGTTTTGATCCATCTCTGATTGAATCCAAAGAGATGCAAAAGTGCATGGGACCCATTTCTGCTCTCTAGGAAAAGCCTGTGCATGCCGTCCATTAATGAAACTAATCTCTACAGTGAGTTCATTTATGAGGGGAGGGGAGTAAGGACTCTGGCCAGGATTTTTGGTTAGGCACCTAGTCTCGGAACTACAAAACTACTAGTTAGGAATGAGATCTATCCTACTTGAACCAGGAGACAGAGTTGAGATCACTGTACCTTCAAAGGAAAAAGTCTATGAGTCCCTTTATTTTTGTTTTGTTTTGTTTTGTGTGTTTGTTTAGGTTGCTTTTTGTTTGTTTTTTTGAGACAAGATTTCTCTGTCCTAGCTGTCCTGGAACTAGCTCTGTAGACCAGGCTGGGCCTCGAACTCAAAGAGATACTGCCAGTGCTCGTGAAAGGCTTGAAACAACAGGCCCTTGTTTGGCTTTTTATATACTGACTGTGTCCCTGTGGTCATAGTTATGCCATAGTGCTTGTGTAGAGTCAGAGGACAACCCGCAGGAAGGCAGACCCTATCCTTTTAGCTTGTGGGTTCTGAGGATCTTGTCTTCAGGCTTAGCGGCAAACACCTTTACCTGCTGAGCCATCTCTCAAGCCCTCTATGAAGTGTTAATGAAGCTCGCATTAACATCATCAAAGAGAGACCGGTTGGTGTTAAATTCTGACTGAGGAAGGCTCGCAGCAAGAAAGAAGTAATCTCGTTCCACCCACTTCTTTGGGGGAAAAAAAATCAAGTCTGTAGACCGAAAGGAGATGCAATCAGCAAAGTCCCAGTTACTTGAAGCGTTCCAACACCATTTGTCAGTTTCTCCAACGACAAAAAGAAGTGTTTGGAAATGCAAGATGGAGGAAACTGTACATGAAAAGAGATGAGATATTTGAAAGTGTACTGGCTAGTCTGGTGTGTCAACTTGACACAGGCTGGAGTTATCATAGGAAAAGGAGCTTCAGTTGGGGAAGTGCCTCTATGAGATCCAGCTGTGGGGCATTTTCTCAATTAGTGATCAAGTGAAGGAGGGCCCCTTGTAGGTGGTGCCATCTCTGGGCTGGTATTCTTGGGTTCTATAAGAGAGCAGGCTGAGCAAGCCAGGGGAAGCAAGCCAGTAAGTAACATCCCTCCATGGCCTCTGCATCAGCTCCTGCTTCCTGACCTGCTTGAGTTCCAGTCCTGACTTCCTTTGGTAATGAACAGCTGTGTGGAAGTGAAAGCTGAATAAACCCTTTCCTCCCCAACTTGGTTCTTGGTCATGATGTTTGTGCAGGAATAGAAACCCTGACTAAGACAGAAAGGAAACCCAGCCTGTCAAAATATACAGACCTAGTCTGCATCAGGAATTCATCAATGAGGAAAAAATAAGTAATAATAAGGGAAAAAATAAGTGATAATAAGGGGTAAATGGACACTTGGTACTTGTTCTTTATTAAATGTATTTTATTTTATGTGTGTCTTAGTGAGGGTTTTACTGCTATGAACACACACCATGACCAAGGCAACTCTTATAAAGACAACATTTAGCCGGGCATGGTGGCGCACACCTGTAATCCCAGCACTTGGGAGGCAGAGCAGGCGGATTTCTGAGTTCGAGGCCAGCCTGGTCTACATAGTGAGTTCCAGGACAGCCAAGGCTATACAGAGAAACCCTGTCTCGAAAAACCAAAAAAAAAAAAAAAAAAAAAAAAAGATAAAGAAAAGAAAAGGAAAAAAAAAAAGACAACATTTATTTGGGGCTGGCTTACAGGTTCAGAGTTTCAGTCCATTATCATCAAGGCAGGAACATGGCAGCATCCAGGTGGGCATGGTGCAGGAGGAGCTGAGAGTTCTACATCTTCATCTGAAGGCTGCTAGGAGAAGACTGACTTCCAGGCAGCTAGGATGAGGGTCTTATAGCCCACATCCACAGGGACACACCTACTCCAACAAGGCCACACCTCCTAATAGTGCCACTCCCTGGGCCAAGCACATCACCATGTATGAGTGTTTCGTCTGTGTGTATGTCTGTATACCATGTATGTACCTGCCCCAGGAGGGCAGAAAAGGGTGATTTTAAGCACTGAGCCATCTCTGCAGCCCCTTGATATTTGATTCCTCTGTGTGTGTGTGTGTGTGTGTGTGTGTGTGTGTTGTGGTCAGTGGACAATTTGCAGGAGTTGGCTGTCTCCTTCCAAAATATGGATCCTGGGATTTGAACTTGCATCATCACCAGGTGTGGTAGCAAGTGTTTCCAAGCCCTGAGCCAACTCACTGCTCCTTGAGATTTGTTTCTAGGAAACTTTCTGTTGTTATTATTATTGTTAATTTATTCATTCATTCATCCACTCACTCATCTTCACAGCTTTAGGGTGAGCCTCAAAGGTCAAATTACCCCAGGATTTCATCCTTTTGGACTTCCTTCTCTGTCGGCCCTGTCCTGTTTGTGCTGATGTAGTGCCCTCCACAGGAATCAAATATGGCTCTGATGTGATAAACCTTACCAAGTTCTCTTTTGTTTTGTCTTGAGGTTTTAAGACAGGCTCTGGCTGTACATTCCTGGTTGACATAGAGTTCTCTATGTAGGCCAGGCTGCCTGTCTCTTCCTTCTGAGTACTGAGCTCAAGGGCATACCATCAAACTGGACATGGTAGTGCATGTCTTTAATCCCAGCACTTGGGAGGCATGGGTGTGCAGATCTCTGTGAGTTCAAGGGCAGCCTGGTCTACATAGTGAGTTTCTTCAGCAACCTCATTGTAATGAAAAGTCACAGATTTTTTTAAATTTAATTTTATGTTGATGGATGTTTTACCTGTACATATATATGTGTATGTGTATATGGTGTGTGTGTGTGTGTGTGTGTGTGTGTGTGTGTGTACCTCTTGTGAGTCTGGTGCTATTAGACATCAGAAAGTGCCAGATTCCCTAGAACTAGAGTTACAAGAGCTGCCCTGTGGTGCTGGGAATCAAAGGTGGGTCCTCTGGCTAGCAGCTAGTGTTCTTAACTACTGAACTATCTCTCCAGCCCTATTTTAATACTGATTGTTTGTTTGTTTGTTTGTTTGTGGCAAGGGTCTCACTATGTAGCCCTGACTAGACTGGAATGCACTATGTAGACCAGGCTAGCCTTGAAACTCAGAGATCTGCCTGCCTCTATCTCTCAGATATTGGGATTAAGGGTGTTTATAACCACATGTGTTAGTCAGGGGTTCTCTAGAGTCACAGAACATATGGAATGAATCCTTCTCTAAATATATATAAAGAGAATTTATTGGAATGACTTGTTTTGTTTTGTTTTGTTTTTCTTCGAGACAGGGTTTCTCTGTGTAGCCCTGGCTGTCCTGGAACTCACTCTGTAGACCAGGCTGGCCTTGAACTCAGAAATCCGCCTGCTTCTGCCTCCCAAGTGCTGGGATCAAAGGCGTGTGAGGCATGCACCACCACTGCCCGGCTCCGGCTGTCATTTTCTATTTTAATTTTGGGATACTCATGTGCCAGGGCTGGCCTTGGATTTGATATCAGAGGTTGGCCTTGAATTTATGATCCCGAAGGGGTATACCACCTTGTCCAGTTTTACTTTTGATCTTCAGATGGGGTGTCACTAAATGCCTAGGCTGGCCTTGAACTTATGCTATAGTCCAGACAGGACTTCATCTTTTTTATAAAAGACTTATTTATGTGCATTGGTATGTTGCTGCACCACATGTCTGTGTGAGGCTGTGGAGTCCTCTGGAACTGGAGTGACAGTGTGAGCTGCCCTGTGACTGCTGGGAGCTGAAGCAGGGTCCTAGGAAGAGCAGTCAGTGCTTTTAACCACTGAGCCATCTCTTCAGTCCTGGCCCTGAACTTCTAATCTTACCTCAGCCTCTTGAGTAGCTGGAATTACTGGCGTGGGCCTCAAGGCTTAGCCTGGGGGGAGGGGGGACACCTTTTCTTTTGGAGACCAGGTATCACTCTAGTCTTGACTTGCTCAAACTCTCTATATAATAAATCAAGTTGGTCTTGAACTCACAGAGATGGTCCAGCCTCTTCCTCCCAGACTGCTACATGCCTGGCTGCCAGGTAATTTTTTTTTTTTTTTTTTTGAGTCAGTCTCTCTATGTAGCCCTGGCTGTCCTGAAACTCTCTGAGTAGATCAGGCTATCCTTGAATTTACCGAGATCTGCCTGCTGCTGCCTCCAGAATGCTGGGATTAAAATTGTATACCATTATGCCTGGCTTTTTTCTTTTTAAAAGAAAGAGTGTTAAAAATGAAAGAAAATAATGACAATAATAAATTGTATCATTTAGATCTGTTTATAATTAATTATTCTAAGCTTTCCTTTTCTCCTTTTGAAGGTATGGGGTCTTTTGAGACAAGGTCAAACTCTATCTATGAAGATGGCCTGATCCTCCCCAGTGCTAGGATTACAGGCAGGAACTTGTATGCCAGGTTTGTGAAATGCTGGGAATCGAACCCAGGTCCTCACACATACTAAGCAAACACTCTATCAACAGAGTCTCTATAACCCTGAAAGATGCTAAGTGAATTAAGATCTGAAAAGTGTACTGGGACAGAAATAGCCCAAGTCCAGGAGCAGACCCACCGGGTCACTCGGTCTTATGAGCAGTAGGCTGGTCCAGGTAGCCTACCTGGTAAACAGCACTTGGGAGGCAGATGCTGAGTGTCCTGTGGCAAACGGCATACTGAGCTTCTTCAGGAGTTTGATGCTATCCTGGTCTACATGAGACCATGCATTTGCTCTCCCCACAACTATCCCACAAAATATTGAATGCAGTGGCTATCTTTATGTTAAAAATATAGCCAGGCCGGGAGTGGTGGTGCACGCCTGTAATCCCAGCACTTGGGAGGCAGAGGCAGGTGGATTTCTGAGTTCGAGGCCAGCCTGGTCTACAGAGTGAGTTCCAGGACAGCCAGGACTACACAGAGAAACCCTGTCTCGAAAAACCAAAAAAAAAAAAAATAAATAAAAAAAATAAAAAATAAAAAAAAATTAGCCAGGCAGGGGTGGCACACGCCTTTGATCCTAGCACTTCGGAGGCAGAGGCAGGCAGATTTTTTAGTTCAAGTCCAGCCTGGTCTACAGAGTGAGTTCCAGGACAGCCAGGAATACACAAAGAAACCCTGTCTCAGAAAACCAAAAAAAATTTACGTGTGTGTGTGTGTGTGTGTGTGTGTGTGTGTGTATATGGAGTTCAATTCCCAGCAACCACATGGTGGATTACAACCATCTGTAATGGGATCCGATGCTCTCTTCTGGTGAGTCTGAAGACAGCTACAATGTACTCATATACATAAACTAACTAAATAAATAAATCTTTTAAAAAAGATAGATAGCAGGGCTGGTGAGATGGCTTAGTGGTTAAGAGCACTGACTGCTCTTCCAAAGGCCCTGAGTTCAAATCCTAGCAACCACATGGTGGCTCACAACCATCCTTAATGAGATCTGACAGCCTCTTTTGGTGTGTCTGAAGACAGCTACAGTGTACTTACATATAATAAATCTTAAAAAAAAAAAAAAAAGATACCAGCCCTGCAGTGGAACCTAATAAAAGCACCTGAAGCAGAGAAAAAAAAAATAGATAGATAGACAGATAGACATTTGGCTATTGCTTTACACCACAGTGCAGACATATTCTTTGTGAATGGTACATCTAAACACGACTTACTATCATCTTGAGGAAACAAATACAGCACAGTCATCATTCTGAATAGGCAGAGGTCCCTTTAACAGGAAACACAGAGTGCTTGTGGGCGTTGCCCTATGACCTCAGCTCTCATAGGTCAAAGGAGAAGTTAGAATTTTCAGTTTGTTCAGTTTTTTGGTTTTTCTTTATTTCTTGATGGAAGAAGAGATGACTTCCAAACTTCCTGCAGGACTTGAGCTAAAAAGGAAAATGTTTTAGTGTGGGTCCTGACTTTGAGCTCCAGAACTACCACCAACTCCACCACCACTGTCACTGGCATGACCATCACCCCTGCCACCGCCACCTCCACTCTCACTGTCATCACCCCATGCCATTGCCACCATGACCGCTACCATCACTACCACAAACCTTATTGCCTTCCTGGAAACCTGAAGCCTTTTTTGTTCTGTTTTGGAGACAGCGTTTTCACCCTTTAACCTAGACTGGTTTCAGACTCACCGCTTTCTTCCCACTCCTGTGTGTTGGGGTGCAGGCATGAACCTCCTCGCCTGACCAAGCAGTTTTGATACCTCATCTTTTCTGAGATCAGGGGTGGAAACCCAAGGCTCCGTTTAGGTGCCTGTTCTTACCACCGAGGAACACCCAGCTCCTGTGCTGCATTAATAACAAAAATAAACACTAGACTCAGGGTTCCTTAGTTTTTTCCCATCTCCTTTGGTTCCAGGAGCCCATGATTCTACATCACTTCTTTTGGCTGTGACGGTTTCTTAGGTTGTCCTTGATTGTGATCATGGTGACAGACTTGAGGAGTGCCGGTAAGATAGTCTGCAGTTGTGATTTCTCTTGTGAGAATGTCATTAGGCTGGAGCTCCAGATCGTTTGTTTGTTTGTTTTTTGTTTTTATTTTTTTTTTCCCGAGACAGGGTTTCTCTGTGTAGCCCTGGCTGTCCTGGAACTCACTCTATAGACCAGGCTGGCCTCGAACTCAGAAATTTGCCTGCCTCTGCCTCCCAAGTGCTGGGATTACGGGCGTGCACCACCACCGCCCAGCTTGGAGCTCCAGATCTTAAGAACTATTTTATTTTATGTGCATGGGTGTTTTGTCTGAGTGAGCGTCTATCTCTACCCCATGCACGCCTAAAGCATATGTGGGCCAGACAAAGCATCAGATCACCTGCAGTTGGGCTTATAAACAGTTATGGCCTGCCAGGTGGGTACTGGGAATTGAACCTGTATCCTCTAAAAGAGCAGCCAGTGTTCTTAACCAGCGAGCCATCTCTCTAGCCCTGGTTTATGGGTTTTTGAAAGGAAGATCACTGAAGTCAAAGTATCACTTATAGCTGGGCAGCACGGTGGTGGTGGTGGTGGTGGTATACACCTTTAATCCCAGCACTTGAGATACATAAGCGGGCAGATCACTAAGTTCAAGGCCATCCTGGTTTACAGAGTGAGTTCAGGATAGTTAAGGCTACACAGAGATACCCTGTCCTTGGGGGGGAAAATGTATCATTTATATTATATAAAAATATAAATTTCACTGTTGCCAGGGCCCTCAGTCTCATGGCTGGGGTACTCTGTAAACTTATTTTTCTTTTGAAGATTATCTGTTTGTTTGTTTTTTTAAAGATTTTTTTATTTGATATATGTGAGTACACTGTCCCTGTCTTCAGACCCACCAGAAGAGGGCATTGGATCCCATTACAGATGGTTGTGAGCCACCATGTGGATGCTGGGAATTGAACTCAGGACCTCTAGAAGAGCAATCCATGCTCTTAACCACTGAGCTATCTCAATATATTTTGGATAATAATCCAGTAGTACCTCATGTATTGGGCTGCCCAAGTTGTTACAGCTTTGACTAGTGGGAGCTTTTCCTGTTGACTTTCCCAGTCATTATAGTGAGTCATAATCTTGATAAGAAGAGGAAATACAGAGTGAGATAAGGAAGCTCATTGAGTAGAGGGCTTGTCTAGAGTGCTTGAAGCCCTGAGTTGGGTCCCCAGTACAGAATAAAACCACAGGGGTTGGGACAGGCCTGTAAGTCAGCACTCCAAGAGGTAGAGTCAGGATGATCAAAAGTTCATGGTCATTCTCGGCTATCTGTCAAGTGGAGGCCAGTCTGAGGATACATCTTTAAGAAAGGGGGTGTGGGGAGGAGTGTGGAAGGAGAGACGAGAGAGATAGCAAATGACACACAGTGGGAGGGCTGTGTCTGGGCCTCAAAGGAAACCAAGACTGATAGCGCCTTGCTTTTGACCTCTGACCTCTAGAGTCTAGACAAATAATTTTCCACTGTGAAAACCACCCATGGGCAGGGGCACTAACTCTAGAGCCCTAATATGTGGCTTTTCACCACAATTTAATGGAAGTTTTAGAGAAAAGTTTTTTATTGGTGTATGTGTGTGCACACGTGCGCGCACGCGCGCACGCGCACAAGTGTGTGTGTGTGTGTGTGTGTGTGTGTGTGTGTGTAATGGGGACGGTGTTCATATGCTATGGCACGCATGTGGAGGTCAGAGGACAACATTGGGGGTTTTGTTTTTTATTTTATTTTGGGGGGTAGGGGGTTTCTCTGTGTAGCCCTGGCTGTTCTGGAACTCACTTTGTAGACCAGGCTGGCCTTGAACTCAGAAATCCACCTGCCTCTGCCTCCCAAGTGCTGGGATTAAAGGCATGCAACACCATGGCCCGGCTCTTGTTTTTTGTTTTTTGGTTTTTTTTGGTTTTGGTTTTTGAGACAGGGTTTCTCTGTGTAGTCCTGGCTGTCCTGGAACTCACTCTGTAGACCAGGCTGGCCTCGAACTCAGAAATCTGCCTGCCTGCCTCTGCCTCCCAAGTGTTGGGATTACAGGCGTGTGCCACCATGCCCAGCTCTGGCTCTTGTTTTTTATTTTTTGAGGCAGGGTCTCAGATGTAGCCTCAGCTGGTCTGGAGCTCTTTATGTAGACCAGGCAGGTTTTGGATTTAGAGAAATCCCCCTGCCTCTGCCTCCTGAGTGCTGGACTGAAGGCTTGTGCCAACAGATTGACAAACATAAACTTTCCAAGGTTGACTATTGAAAAACTACAGTCCCAGACAAGTGGAACCAGGCATAGTGACACAGGCATGAAATCCCATCTATTACTAGGCAGTGGTGGCTCATGCCTTTAGCCCCAGCACATGGGAGGCAGAGGCAGGCAGATTTCTGAGTTCGAGGTCAGCCTGGTCTACAGAGTGACCAGCCAGGGCAGCCAGAGCTACACAGAGAAACCTTGTCTCGAAAAACCAAAAAAGAAAGAAATCTCATCTATTTAGAGGCTAAGGCTGGGAGGAGGTAGGGAGGAGGTTTCAGTGTTTGAGGCCAGTCTAAACTAAAGAAGGAATGTAAAAAAAAAAAAAAAAAAGAGTTGTTACATGCGGGTTGATCTCTTTGAATTTGAGCTTAGCCTGGTCTACTCTACATAGTCAGAAATAAAATAAAATAAAATAGGCCGGGCGGTGGTGGCGCACGCCTGTAATCCCAGCACTTGGGAGGCAGAGGCAGGCAGATTTCTGAGTTCGAGGCCAGCCTGGTCTACAGAGTGAGTTCCAGGACAGCCAGGGCTACGCAGATAAACCCTGTCTCGAAAAACTAATAATAATAATAATAATAATAATAATAAATACAATTAACCACAAACAAAGCCCACTACACTGTTTACTGGTAGACTGGAAATGTAGCTCAGTGCTAGAGCATGAGTGAGTCCTTGGGCTCAGCGGTACCTCCCAACTAAAACTCCACTGGCCACCCTGATGTTTGTGAGCTGTGTAGAAAGTGGGTCCTAACCTGGATTGGGCTCCCCGCACGGGTGGCCCACACTCTCACTGTCCTTGGTGCTTTCCTCGTGCAAAGCCTGCTCTAACCTTCACTGGCTCCTGAGGGATCTGTGGACTGCTGGGCCCCCTTCCCGCTCTCTTAACACTGCCACACTCTCTCCCCTTCCCCCCTCCCCCTTCCCCACTTCCTCCTCTTCTCTCTCCCACCTTTCTCTTTCTACCGACTCTTTTCCAGAAGCCTACAGATTTCAATATGTGTGTGGTCTACTATAACCACAAGCTTTCTCTATCATAACTCCATTATTAATTTAACCTACCATTCTTTTTTGTGTTTGTTTTTGTTTTTGTTTTTTTCAAGACAGGGTTTCTCTGTGTAGCCCTGGTTGTCCTGGAACTCACTCTGTAGACCAGGCTGGCCTCAAACTCAGAAATCCACCTGCCTCTGCCTCCCAAGTGCTGGGATTAAAGGCGTGCGCCACCAACGCAGGGCTTAACCTACCATTGCTGAAGGAATCAACTTGACCCTCACTGCTTGGGTCCTAGAATCCTGGCTGGGGCCAGCAAGAGAATGAATGGAGAACAGACAGACACACAGACGTGTGTACAGTGCAGCTGGGGTCAGGTAGGGTTCTGGAAGGGCTAGCTAGTCTGTAGGAGGTCTCTGTAGGGATCAGGCTGCAGCTCTAAGCACCCTGGAGGGGAAGCTACAGTTGCTTTCTTTGCATACACTGACTCCCAAGGGAAGCTTTGCCGCTCCTCTTGAGCCTGGCGTAGGTGGGTGCCTACTTTGCCCGTTTCCCATGGATCAGCTGGTTTTGGCGGCCCCACCTGGCCTTGCCATGTCACTCTCTCAGAACTTCACCAGCTCAGGGCTTCCACTGCTCCTTGCAGTCTACTGTAGCTGCCCCCACTCTCACACGCTGTGAGTTCTAACATCCGTTTCCACCATTTTAGAAACAGTTCTGGCTTACGGCCTTGAAGAGTGTCTCTAAGTCCCACACTGCATGCTGGCCTTCACCTGTAGGCAGCCGGCTGGCATTCTCAGGCCTTGTCCAACACAGTGTTCTTTTTCCTCAAAGGAGCCTCTCTTCTTGAGTTCTTTATTTCTGCTGATAGCTTATTGTCATCTTTGGGATTGGGTATTAGTTTTGTTTAGGTAACTTTCAGGAATTGTTCTTTACTAGGTAATATATCCAAATGTTTCAAAGGTCCAAATATTCAAATGATAAACTCTGAAAAGACCCTCTCCCACTAATGACCTCCAGATACCAATTTTCTATCCTAACAGGCCATTATTGCCACCACTTTGTGTACATGTCTTTAGGAACACAGTCATATGCATCTCGTAATGATGGATACACTCTAAGAAACTCATCCTTAGGTGGTTTCATAGCTGTGGGAACATGATAGGCATCTGTACCATGAGCCACCATGACACAGCATCAATAGGCAAGATAAACTTTTTTTTTCCTTATTTTTTTTTTTTTTTTTTTGAGGCAGGATCTCATCATAGCTTTGATTGGCCTGGGACTTGCTATATACACCAGGATGACCTTAAATTCATAGATTCTCTTTCAAACACTTGAACCTGACTATTTATTTATTATTTATTCATTCATTTATTTGAGATCCAGTTCCAACTGGCCTTGAAC
This sequence comes from Apodemus agrarius, assembly GCA_964023405.1. NCBI lineage: Eukaryota > Metazoa > Chordata > Mammalia > Rodentia > Muridae > Apodemus > Apodemus agrarius. The sequence continues at coordinate 55,012,539 of OZ030006.1, forward strand.
TCAGTTGAGGATGGCCCTGAGCTCCTGATCTCCCTCCCTCCATCTCCCCAGTGATGTGGTTATGCTTTTATTAGCATATCTCACTTATACCCAATAACTTGGTTTTTTGAGACAGTCTTGCTAGGTAGCCCAGGTTGGCCTCAAAAGTGCCATAATCTTTCTCTCTGAGCAATAATGCTCACATTACAGGGTACACTTCTGTACCCATAGATCATATAACCTTGTGAGATGACCAGTGTATATGTGTTTTTTTTAATTGACTAGAACATTATCATGTAGTTCATAACTGTATACAGTTTTTGCAAATATGAGAATGTTTGTTAATTCACATGTTATCCTTTTCCTTTAAAAAAAAATCAGATGTACAAGCCTGGTGGTGGTGGTGCATGCCTTTAATCCCAGCACTCGGGAGGCAGCCTGAGTGAGTTTGAGGCCAGCCTGGTCTACAGAGTGAATTCCAGGACAGTCTGGGCTACACAGAGAAACCCTGTCTCGAAAAACAGCACAAACAAGCAAACAAGCCCTCAGAGGCACAGGGGCCGCATACTGCACACTCATATCTGCTTCCCGGGCTCTGACCGCTGCTACAGCCTTTGTTTGCCTTCCTGCCCTTAGCGCCTTACCCGGAGTATTGAATCAGCAGATTAAAGCAACCGAAACTCTGCATGCAAGTGCCTGCCCACCAGAGATTATGTGCACTTGAAAGCTTTTTATAAAACAAAATCCTATGAACCCCTTATATTTTTCACATACATGCATGCATACATACATAATACATACATACATATATGCATACATACATACAGAGAGAGAGAAAAGAAGAAGAAGAAGAAGAAGAAGAAGAAGAAGAAGAAGAAGAAGAAGAAGGAGAATTAGAAACACATTTTTTCTCACTGCTTTGGTGTCCATGACTGTCCTCCAAGCCACACAAATACCATCTTGGGGAGTTCAGCTGTGCCCTCCTTGAAAGGGTTGTCCCAGCCCCTCATGAAGCGTTGGGGAGAGTCCCAGGCTCTCATCTTAGTGTTGAGTCTCTTACCACCTGCTATATATAACTCTCTCAATTACATGTGACCTTAGGGAGGGGCTAGAGCATATAGACCAAGGAAGACTGGGGGTTCGGGGATCCATTTACATAGCTTTGGCTATGGGGAAAATCCTCATATCCTTAAAAGATTTTCTGGCCTTTTAAAGGAAGAACATCCACACCCTTCACCTATTCTCCAAGAAACTCCTGTTTTACCAAAGCTTTGGTGAAAGGCCTTGTGCTTGAGGTTGTTGCTGGGACCTTGGAAGGAGGGGTAGACTCCATTTGCATCTCCCCCGCCTCCTGCCAAAGGATTTACTCCCAGAAACTCTGTTCTCCCTTTCCTCTTAGTCTTGGCTTCTTCTGGCCTCAGATACTTAGTCACCCTGGAGTCTGATGATCCCGGAGGGTGACTGCCTGAGATCAGAACATCACTTCTTTACTTTGAGGCATACACCATGGCCCCCAAGTCCCACTGTTCCTCCTCCCAGGTCCAGCTCAGCTTGCCTGACTTTCTTATGAAGCCTTCCCGGACCCCCACTGTGAGCAAAGCTAACGGACAGTGAGCCCAGCAAGCCACCCATGTGCAGGACGTTGGAAATGCTTACCCTCAGACTTGGCCAGTACTGACCCCCACATCCACAACCCCCAAGAGCAGCTGGCTGCTGAGGGTGGAATGGAGAGATGGGTCAGTGTTTAAGGGCACTTCCTGATCTCCTAGATGACCCAAGTTTGGTTCCCAGCACCCACGGCAGGTGTGTCACAACCATCTAGAACTCCAGCTACAGAGGATCTGGTCCCTATGGCCTTTGCAGGTAGCTGTATTTACTTACACATAATTTAAAATAGAAACAAAAATAAATCTTTCAAATGATCCTGTGCTCTCCATGCCTTTCCGCATCTCTCCAGTCCTGGCCTTGCCTAGGCCTCCTCTAAACCCCAAGAGCGTGGCTGGCTCATCCTTAAAGTGTGCTCTGCTCCTGGCCATGGCAATTGGACTGCAGGGTAGGTCTGCTGTCCTCTGCTCCAAGCCTTTATGAAGGCACTGCCCTTGGTTCTGGTGGGCTCCTTAGCGCCTCAGGCCATTAGAAACCCTATTCGAAGTGCTTTCAGGAAAAAAGGGAATTTATTAGGGGCTTCTCTTTCTTTTCTTTTTTTTTTTTTTTTTGGTTTTTTCGAGACAGGGTTTCTCTGTGTAGCCCTGGCTGTCCTGGAACACACTCTGTAGACCAGGCTGGCCTCGAACTCAGAAATCCACCTGCCTCTGCCTCCCAAGTGCTGGGATTACAGGCGTGCGCCACCACGCCCGGCTTATTAGAGGCTTCTCAAGAAGCCACGTTGTGTGTCTGTACGTGGGGGTCGAAGGGGGAGGTACTACAGCTCAGGAGACCAGTCAGGAGCCGCGGGGCATGTGCACATAGCTTTGCTCGGCTGAGCTGGAGGAGGAAGGGATGCTTTGATTGTGGCTCACAGTTTGAGGATGCAGTCCAGCTTGCCAAGCCTGTCACATCACATCCTCAGTCAGGAAGAAAAGGGCTGGTGTTTGCCTTGTTTTCTCCTTTTTATTTGGTCCAGGACCTAGCCCATGGGGTGGTGCTGTTAACATTGAGGCTGGGCCAGTCTTCCCCCAGTAAACCTCTCTGGAGATGCCCCCACAGACATGTCCGGAAAGATGTCTCCTGTGTGATTCTAAAGTCCAGTCCAATTGACAAATGAAGCTTAACCAACACACCAGGAACCTCTCCCTCCTCCCTCGGGCTCCCTCTCCCGTGCTTCTGCCTTCTCTTCCCATTACTGATAGACTTCATGTTTCTCAGTTATTTGGGTAAATGGCCTCTGGCTGCACCTCCCACAATGTCAAAGATGTAACTCAAGTACAGAAACAGAGAGAGGGAAGGAGGGAAGGCGGAACAAGGGGGGAGGGGAGGGGGACAATGTGAGATTTTTCAATTTCAGTTTCAAAATCTCCATTAGTGGATCTAATTGGTCCACTTTGAGCCAGGAACCTAGTTTTGGACCCGTCACCTGTGATCTCCAGGTGATGATGGACCAGGACAGTCCTGGGGACCTTGGTAGAGTTCGTGACCTTTTATCTCCACGGCTTCATCAAGAATGAGACCCGGCTCTCAGTTTCTAGTCTCTGTGTCTTAGCCAGCTCTTCTAAACTCCTGGGACGGAAAACACACAGCTCTGGCCAGATGAGCACCAGGAATGGGAGCCAGGGAGGGGGGGGGCTTTATAAAATAGGCAAGGTCAGTAGGGGCATTCTAGGAGGGCAGTTTCCAGAAAGGGAAACGATAGAGCTGGTAAGTCATACCTAAAGGTGAATGAGTAAGTGGAATGAGAGAGTGGTCTCATCTTAAAGGGAGCGCTTCTTCAGAACCATTAGCTGACTGTTAGGGAGCGAGCACTGGAAAACACAATCCACCACACTCAAAAGAAAACTCGCTTCCAAAACGAAACTTCTCAGCCTCTCTCAAATTCTTCCTTCCACCCGTTTACCGCTGGCTTCTGACAGTCGGTCCTCAGCCAGCTGCTTTTGTGTCTTTACCGATTCTATTCCAAGCTGCTGGCTGTGCCAGGGGAGTCCTAAGGCTGCAGGTCTCTCTATCGCCCGGCCACCATTCAGTCTGCTGGAAAACAGACATTTCCTGTATCTAAACTGACTTCCCTTTCGGCAAGGTCAGGACGCTTTCGGTTGCATCCGTTCGCCATTCTGTCCTGAAAACCTTGGCTCACCTCTGTCCTCCGCCCTCTTAGCCCTTCGGCCGTCTCCTCAGTTTCCAAGCGGTATTGAATTTTCCTCTGTTTACATTGGTCCTTTCCTTTCCATTTCTGTTAGCTATCTCAGCCCTGATTCCCACCAGTGAGGAGACCACAGAGCATCTTTTCAGTGACTGATATAAAGACAGTACGGGAAAGATATGACTGGTCCCCTAGAATGCTGGTGTCCTGTGTTAACCAGCCATCTCTACTCAGTGAGGGCCTGGGAAACAATGACACAACCAAATAAAATAAAAGCTTAGTGACGAAATAGATACCTGCTCCCAAGCTATAGTGTAGAACAGGCTAGACGCTGGTCATTTTAGTCTATCCCCCTATGCCATCAATGCCCAAGTAGTAGTCTTTTTTTAAAAAAGATAATTTTTACTTTATCTTTTAAAAATCTTATGTGCATTGGTGTTTTGCTTGCATGTATATGGGTGTGAGGGTGTCAGATCCCCTGAAACTGGAGTTACAGACAGTTATGAGTTACCATGTGGGTGCTAGGAATTTGAACCTGGGTCCTCTGGAAGTGCAACCAGTGCTCTTAACCACTGAGCCATCTTTCCAGCCCCCCCAAACAAGAGTCTTAAAGTTTATTTCTTTTTTAATATATGTATGCATATAGATATTTTTTAAAGATTTATCTATTATATGTAAGTACACTGTAGCTGTCTTCAGTCACAGACATACCAGAAGAGAACATCTGATCCCATTACAGATGGTTGTGAGCCACTATGTGGTTGTGGGATTTGAACTTAGGACATCTAGAAGAGCAGTCAGTGCTCCTAACCGCTGAGTCATTTCTCCATCCCTTAAAGTTTATTTCTTAGCAAGACAGAGTTACACCAAACTGGTTGACAGAATTGTTATTTGCAGCCTTTGCCCAGTGCTAGAGTTGTCCAAACCTGTTTAGTCCAAGGATGATTTGTCCATTCTTTGTGTGTGTGTGTGTGTGTGTGTGTGTGTGTGTAATGATGCATGACCTGCCTGGACTGCCTCTTTGAATGTCAAAGACAGCCCTTATCACCTCTCAATAATACGAGGAAACTGAGCCGGTAGCGCTCGCCTGTAATCCCAGCACTTGGGAGGCAGAAGCAGGCAGATTTCTGAGTTCAAGGCCATCCTGGTCTACAGAGTGAGTTCCAGGATAGCCAGCCCACACAGAGAAACCCTGTCTTGAAAAACCAAAAACAAACAAAACAAAACAAAACAAAACAAAACAAAACAAAACAAAACAAAACAAAAAAACAAGGAAGCTGGTCTTTAAAATCCCAGAAAAATGGAACTTACTTCATAGTTTCTCAGGTTGAACAGGATTTTCTTCTGCCTCTACCTGGAGGAGTCTCCACGTTTGATCCCAGTGAAGCTGCACTGTTAACGCTACCCTTGCTCGACACTGCCACATGCTGTCTGTCATACTAAGTTAGGCCTCAGTACTCAAGGAGGCCACTAGGACCCTCTGCCTTAAATAAAAATGACTGTGGTCGTGCATAGCGTGGCAGGCACAAGGACAGAAGACAGCTGTTGGAAGCAGGTTCTCTGCTTCCATAGTGTGGTCCAGGACCAGGGACTGAACTCAGGTCACCATGTTTGCTTAATAAGCTTGGACCCTCCTGAGGCCTCCTTGTCTACATTTTTTCTTTCTGTCATTGGAATAAGAAGACAAGAACAGAAAAAGAACGCCAAACTTTGTCACCCAACGAGCCCAGTCAGATCTAAATGGGGGGGGGGGAGGGGAGTAAGGTGTTTGGGTAAAAGCTTCCAGAATTTCATTGATAACCCAATCAATAAATTCAGAAAGAAGTAGGCAAGAGGACCCAGGAGAACTGAAATGTGTAGGGCAGATCTGAAAACCTGTAGACATAAGATTTGCATACAAAGGACTTGGTGTTTTTGACCTTAGCAAAAACAACAACAACACAAAAACCAACAAAAAAAGAAAAAAAAGAAAAAAAAAAAAAAAAAAAAAAAAAAAAAACCTCTGGTCAAGAGGTAGCCTTGACCTACCAAGACAGGAATCCCCATTCTCATGAAAACATCAGCTAGTTTGTCTTTCAAGCAGTAATTTCAATTTGTTTGGGTTGTTTGGGATGCTTAATGTCATTAATTCTTAAGACTGTACAGAACTAATCTAAGGGTAACAAAAAAGTCAAATCCATTTACAGCATTCGTCTCATCGTATTAGCCCTAGTAATAAATATTCTGCGTAATTTGGTATTTTCTAATATTTGTAAAATTAGAACATTTGTAGTACAAAATGTCAAGTCTCACAGAAGTTAATCCTGTCTGAGACTAAGTTTCTCTTGTGCGTTGTGAGTGGGAGTGAATTACCATCTAAAAGCTCTGGTTAGGATCAGGACTGGTTCCATCTGAATTGGGGCAAGTAACATCGACACGTTTTGGCTTCTTCATCTGTCAAATGAGACCACAGTAGTACTTACCTAATGGGCTCCATCGGAGAATGAAATGAGGGAGGGCGTGGGGGCTGAGGACAGGATGTTGCTCAGTTGTTTGCGTGTTTGCCTAGCATGCGTGAGGTCCTGGGTTCAATCCCCAGCACATATTAACTAAGCATAGTAGCCCAGGCCTGGTATCCCACCACTTGGGAGACCTGGAGGTTAGGTTGGGCTACTGAGGCCATTATAAACAGAGAAGGGAGATTACAGATGTAGCTGGTTAGTCCTGTGTAATGAGGAAAGGTAAAGCACCCAGGCTTGGGGGATGAGGGATGAAAGCAATGTTGAGACTAAAGGAGTAACAAGCTGTTCTGATGGAAAGTTCTAGCAGGTGAGAAGACAGCCGTGAGAAATGTTCTGAGCAGAGGGGGAAGTACTCCTTGATATATACGATCCAGCGGCTTCCCAGTTCTTCTGTAGCCTGAGAGAGACATGGCAGGTGAAGTCAGAAATGGCACCTGGGTGAGGTCATTACATTTCTCAAAGCCACCTTCAAGGATTTTAGAGAGTAGATATACCAAACATGGAAAAAACACGCTCTGCTTTCATTATAAAAAATCTGCCAGGCAGTGGTGGCACACGCCTTTAATCCCAGCACTTGGGAGGCAGAGGCAGGCATATTTCTGAGTTCAAGACCAGTCTGGTCCTCAGAGTGAGTTCCAGGACAGCCAGGGCTACACAGAGAAACAAACAAACAAAACAAAAACAAAAGCAAAAACAAATAAACAAACAATTCCATTCCCGTTGACGTGTGCAGAAGGGACTGGGGAGAGCAAGCCCAGTGGCTGGGCGACGGCGAGGAGTGGGTGCAGAGCTCCATAAGAAAGCCTGGACCAAAGTAAGGACTGGGAACCAGGCACTAGCGCTTTAAAGATGTCTTTAATCCCAGAACCTGGAAGGCAAGGGGCAGAATAAAAATCTCTGAGTTAGAGGCCAGGTCAGTCTGGTCTTTATGGTGAGTTTCAGGCCATCCTGGGCTACATAGTTGAGACCCTATCTCCTTGGGGAAAAAAAAATCATTGAGGCAAAGTGGAAAGAGCAGACATTATTCCTACAGGAATGGGTGGTGTCAGTAACATTGGTTTGGTTTAGAAAACATTAAGGGAAAAAGGCATTCAGTTAAACCAGGCAGTGGTGCACCAGGCCTTTAATTCTAGCACTTGGGAGACAGAGGCAGAAGATCTCTGGGTTCCAGGCCAGCTTGGTCTACAGAATGAGTACCCGGACAGTCTGGTCTACACAGAGAAACCCCCGTCTTGGAAAACAAACAAACAAAAAACATAACACAAAAGGTATCTAATTAAAAATTGTTTCCTTATTTGTTAAGCTGTTAAGCTGTTTTCTGACACCATGTGGGGCATTTTATAATTATCTAGTGTGGACTAAATCTCCAGGAAGTGTTAAAATTGCAGGTTCTTGGAGTACATTAACACATTCAGATTCTAGGTTTCAGTTGGAGCAGGGAATCAGTGGTTCTGATGGTTGACCCCTGACATAACAAAAGCAACCCAAACTACCCCATGTCTCCAACCTCATATTTTCCCACTGTCTACTCACTTGTTAGGCATACGACTAGGACACCCTATTGTTTCATATAAGCGCCAAGAAAGCAAGGGCAAAAACTTAATTTTTTATTTTTATTAAGTAGAGCCTTGGTGTGCTGACAGGTGCACTTCGGAGCACCCACAACAGCATTCAGTATTGAAAGGGGCCCCTTAGAAATGTCGGTTTAACAAACGGGAGAATAAATTACCATATTGCTTTGTACAAAACTTTCCCGTTTAAAGATCTGGTTAGGGTTTTGAAACAGAGAAACCAAGCTCAGCCCAGAGACGGGTCGAGGTGACGACGCAAGGCGCGCAGAGTAAAATGTGGGGGAGCCCCTTTGGAGCGGAGGTCCCGGTTCCCCGCGCTCGGCAGCGAGCGGAGGGCCCCTTCGGATTAGCAACCATTTTGGGCGGCATGAGCCACTTCGCCGCCGCGTCCTCGATTTGCTCATCCAGTTGCCCTCCTGGTTCCGGCCCCAGCCAGCGCTGCAGAGCGGCACGAGAGGCCGACGAAGCGGCCGGGGGCTGCGAGGGCTCCACCGAAAGCCCCCTCCCTGGGGCCGCACAGCCGAGTCGGCCTCGCCATCATGGCGATCTCCGGGCGGGGAAGCTGAGCCGTGCGTCGCGTGCGTGCCTCCTCCCTCCCCTCCCCCTCCTCGGCGGCGGCGGCGGCGGCAGAGGCGGCAGCGCTCGCCATTGCCGCTGGTGGCAGGAGGCTGCGAGGAGCCGGCGCGGTCGCAGTCTCCACGGCGCAGGCCCACGGTAGCGCAGCCGCTCTGAGGTGAGTGCCCTACCGCGCAATCTCCAGCTATTTCAGCCCCGGCGCAGCCGCAACACGCCGCCCGCCCGCCGGCCGGCCGGCCCGCCCCGCAGCCGGCACCCTGCCGCCCCCGGCTCGGGGCCTGGGCCCCCGCCGGATTCGGCCTGCCTGGGGCGGGGGGCCCGAGCCCGGCCCAGCCAAACCGCCACCCCGAGGATGCGCAGGCCGCACTAGGCCCCAGGCGTCCTGGCGGGCTCGGGAGGGAGGCGGCTGCCCTCCCAAGAGCCCCAGGGTTCCGGCCTCCCCTATCGCCTCGGGTTCTCCCGGCCGCGGCCTCCTCCGCGCCGTGGAACCCCGGGCCTGGCCTTCCCCCACGGGCTCGGGAGCGGGCGGCCCGGGAGAGCGCGCCGGGCCCGGGAACGGGAGGTGGGTGGGCTGCGCGGGACCGGAGCGGCGGCTCGGTGCTCGCCCCCTCGGCTCTTCCCGGCTCTGGCCCGCCGGTGGCACGGCGCGGCCGGGCGGGGCGCGGGAGTGGCTGTCTCTGGCGGGAGAGGAGGCTGGTGGTTCGGCCGGGCGACCTCCGAAGCTTCCCTCCCGCCGGGGTGGCGTGGGATGGTTACCCAGGTGGACTGGGGGGCGCTGAATATGGCGCGCTGCCCACCTTCTTGCAAGTTGTTAGGAGGCGCCTAGGCGGCAGTTCGAGGAGGAGGGCGCAAAGTCCTTTTGTACGCAGAAATAAGGAGCGACATTGTGTTTTCCTCTACGGCGGAGATACCCACCGAAGGGCCTGGGTTCTTCCCGGGACTGGTCCCCGGGGTACAGGAGGGGGAGGTGGCGCACCCCTTCAGAAGAAACGGAGCCTTTGCCTCGGTTAAAACAGGGGGTCTGGGATGGTCGTGTGCTTGATTCTCCCCCATATCCCCAGGCTTTCATGGATTCATGGGTTTGCCATTGCATGTTCTGTAGTAATAATGTCCACTGTTTCTCACCTGTTGTGTCGTTGCTGCTGGCCCCAAAGTTTGTTCGGTGTATCTGACTGTCCACCAGAACTTGAAATTTTAAACATATATTAATGTTGTTAGGGCTTCAAAGGATATCTGCTCTGACCAGTTGGAGGAGCTCTTAACAGGTCATCCCATCTTCCTAACCATTAAAATATCTTGTACTCTGGCTTACATTATAGTTGGTATAGGTTGGGCCGATTTTTTTAAGTTGGCAGAGCAAAATTTACATTTTAGTAAGTGTTTAAACTCCATTTATTGGGAGAAAGTTGGTGGGAGTGAACCTGTCAGTTGGGACAGTGCTCTGTAGAATGGGTACAGCTTTTGTCCTTGGAGGAGTGGTCCCTTTCCCAGTCAGTCTTCAGCAGATCTGGAACAGTAAGTTGTAAGTTATTGGATTGTTCCTCACTCCGGGGAAGAGAAGAGGGGAAAACATTGGAGATACTTTTTTTTTTTTTTAAATACAACTGTTGGTTTTGTTTTTTTCATTCAGTTGTGTCTTGACTCCCTACCATTGTTTGAAAGTTCTTGACAAGTTACCCTGTAAAGTAGTAAAACTATGGTTAGTTATGAGTACGAAACTAAGTGTATAGTCGTCATGTGTATTGACTTAATTTGGGTGCAGACTCACTGTAGTTCATTGAGTGTAGATTTTGGGAAGGTGTTACCCCTCTTCATTTTTTTGTGCTTTGCTGGGGATCTATCTCAGCGCTTTGGCCGTGCAGACCGGGTGCTGCTGAAATACATTGGCAGCCGTTTGTTGTTTGTTTGTTTGTTTGTTTGTTTGATAGGAGTTAGACTGTTGCTTTCAATTGGGTACAACCCACACCGAAACAAAACAATAGTCTTTTAGCCCACTTTATTTATAAAGCCTGATTTCATTGTAATCTTTAACTCAGCATACAGAAGGGAAGATGAATTTTTGTCTACTAGTGAGTGGTTTATAGTCTCATTTAACTAAAGCCAGCCAACTCAAATTAGGTGTTTTCACAAAAATACTGGAATTATAGAAGGATTATAGACGGGATTTCAGATTTCCCCGCCCACCTTCATACATATTTCAGTGGGACCTAAGGTTGTGGGTTTTCTGTTTTATTAAAGCATAATTACATACACGTTGCTAATTTAGTTAGGGAGGTGAAGGCCAACAACCCCGTGATTTAAACTCATGAATTTCTTTGCTGGTATACTGTAGTATTTTAAATCAGACCTGGCTTGTCTGTACAAAGCATTTGGTGGGAAACAAAAAGAAGCATGTACCTTTTAAGGAAAAATTAAGGTTCTTGTGGTTTAGAATTACACTTTTATAATAGCTTGGTTTTGTTTGTTTTGTTTGTTTGTTTGTTTTACGCTATGTAGCCTTGGTTGTTCTAAAACTTGCCTTGTAGATCAGGTTGGCCTCAAAGGCTCTGCCTTTCTCTGCCTCTAAAGTGGTGGGACTAAAGGTGTGTACCACAGCATCCAGCTGACATTTGTGTGTGTGTGTGTGTGTGTGTGTGTGTGTATATATATATATATATATATATATTTTAAAGATTTATTTATTATATGTAAGTAAGTACACTGTAGCGGTCCACCAGAAGAGGGTGTCAGATCTCTTTACAGATGGTTGTGAGCCACCATGTAGGTGCTGGGATTTGAACTCATGACCTTCAGAAGAGCAGTCAGTGCTCTTACCCGCTGAGCCATCTCTCCAGCCCCTATTTTTATTTTTAATAAGACATTCAGGGGCCGGGCGTGGTGGCGCACGCCTTTAGTCCCAGCACTTGGGAGGCAGAGGCAGGCGGATTTCTGAGTTTGAGGCCAGCCTGGTCTACAGAGTGAGTTCCAGGACAGCCAGAGCTACACAGAGAAACCCTGTCTCGAAAAACCAAAAAAAAAAAAAAAAAAAAAGACATTCAGTAAATGTTGGAAGAATAGTGATGATGAACAGTGATTATTGAAGTTGGGTTTTGTTTCAGGACAAAAAAAATCATAGCAAGGCATGTTGATTTATTTCTGTCTAGGATGGAAATGGGGGGAGATAAACCCTCAGTCTTTTTGGTTTTGTTTTGTTTTTTTGGATTTGGTTTTTTCGAGACAGGGTTTCTCTGTATAGTCCTGGCTGACCTGGAACTCACTCTGTAGACCAGGCTGGCCTCGAACTCAGAAATCCACCTGCCTCTGCTTCCCAGAATGCTGGGATTACAGGTGTGTGCCACCACTGCCTGGCTAAGTCAGTCTTGAGAAGCACACTCCACAGGAAGTTAACCTGTCAACTCTTCAGGTTCTTGGACCAGCTCAGAGCTCCACACTGAGACACACTTGCTCACATACTCAAACTTGGAGCTTGAGGGGGAACTCTTGTGTGCTGTTGAGTTTCACAAATGTCTGCTCTGTCCTCCCAACTTGAGAAGTCCTGGCTCTCCAAAAATGGCATCTTTTACTTTAGGTGTTTGTGACTGTATGATGCTCATTATATATGCATGTACATGTATGTATGTACGTATGCATGTATATAATTTAAAAGATCAATCTTACACCAGCCTGTGGTCTTAGAAAGGCATTTAAGGAAATGTTCTGTTATAGAATATTAGTTGTTCGTTCTTTCATGGTTTCATTAGAACATAAGACAGCATTTTGTTTTCAGCCCAAGCTTACCAAATTCAGTTTTCTACCATCCCTCAGTAAAATAGCAGTTTAAAAGGCACATGTTTCTTTTAGAAATACATTGTTGGGGCCTGGTGGTATATATCAGTGGTGTAGTGTGTGTTTAGCTTGAGGAAGGCTCATGGTTCAATCTCTAGCAAAGAGGAGGAGGAAGAAGTAGAAGTAGGTTGTCTAGAGATCTTCTCGCCTGTGTGCTATGTATCATCATTTCTTTCTTATGAGTGTTTGGCCTGCATATTTGTCTCACTACTACTTGCATGTCTAGTGCTGGTAAAAGCCAGAAGAGGGCATCACATCCCTTGGAGTTGGAGTTGCAGGCAGTTGTATTGTGTGTGGACATGTGAATACTGAGAACCAATTGTGTTCTCTGGAATCCAAAAGAAGGCATCATCACCTAGAGCTGAAATTACTGGTGCTTCTGATCTACCCAACAGGAGTAATGTGCAGGGAAGTGGGCTGTGCTGTTTTGGAAGAGCAGGCAGTGCTCTTAACGACCGAGCCATCTCTCCAGCCTGTTTTTGTTTTGCTTTTTTTTTAATGTGCATTAGTGTTTGCCTGTGTGTATGTCCATGTGAGACTATTAGATTCTGGAGTTAACAGACAGTTGTGAGCTGCCCTGTGGGTGCTGGGGTTTGAAGCTGGGTTCTCTGGAAGAACAGTCAGTGCTCTTGGCCACTGAGCCATCCCCAGCCCCCAAACTTGTTTTGTTTTGATGTATATGAGTATTCTGTCTGCAAGTACACCTACCTACCTGCATGCCAGGGTTAGGGCATCAGATTTCAGTATAGATGGTTTGTGAGCCACCAAATGGTTGCTGGGAATTGAACTCAGGACCTCTGGAAGAACAGGCAGTGATTGTAACCGCTGAGCCATTTTCTACCCTTTGTTTTGTTTCGTATTTTAAGATAAGGATTTGTCTATCCCAGGCTGGCCTAGAACTTGTAGTTGAGTTTGACATTGAACTTCTTATAAATCTGCTACAACCTTCCAGATACTGGGATTAAAGGCACATACTGCCGGGCGGTGGTGGCGCACGCCTTTAATCCCAGCATTTGGGAGGCAGAGGCAGGCGGATTTCTTAGTTCAAGGCCAACCTGGTCTACAGAGTGAGTTAGTCTTGTATAGCTGGAACCACACAGAGAAACCCTGTCTCGAAAAAAACATACAAAAAGGCACGTACCTTCTTGTGTGGGTAAGCAAGCACTTTAAACAGTTGAGCTACATCTTAGCTCTTGGTTATACTTATGCATCATTATTCTAAGGTGAACAGGCTGGAAGGGAAATAGTTAAGAGTTGAAACAAACTGATTACAGGCATTTTCAGGCCACAACTATACTACACAGTTGAAAACTTTGAATCTTGTAGCAATAAGAATGCTTTGAAGTTATTTAATGTGATATGGTGAAATTCACTGAGAAAGTGAATTTTTGACACCGAAAGGAAATTGAATAGTGTATATGTGTCTTGGATTATACCCTCTACCCCAGATAGTTCAGAATTAGGCTAATGTCTGTCAATCTCTCCTCAGTGTACTTCAAGACTTAGAGGCTTCACCATGTAGTCTTTATGCCTTAACCTTTAATGTGTTCACACTTACAGACATTAAACCATGTTTGAGTTGAAGAAAGACTAAACTCTGGAGATACTCAAGCACATTCAAAAACGAGACAAGTTCCATGTGGCACGCTGTCCTTTAAGACAAGTCAGTATTGCCACTCATCAGGCTCTGAGATCATCTTGACAGCGGGGTCTCCTGAAGCCCACAGCATCACATACTTCTTTGAAGTAGCCAAAGCCATATCTAGTAGGGCATGTGTTTGTAGGCATCTGCGTGTGTGATTAGATTGGTCACTGATTTTGGGAGGGATAATAGTTTTTCCAAGAAGCTACAGGAGCCATTTGTATGGGCCATCTGTTTGGTGAGTTCAGCTACTTGTGGAGACAGTATTGCCTGGTAGATAGGTGAAGTATGCATTCAAGCTTGTGTCAACAAGATGGTTCAGTGGGTAAATACTTTTTTTTTTTTAAGTTTAGTCTAGTTGATGTCCTTTGTTTCAGATGTGCAAAGTTTGGCTAATAGTCTAAGTCGATGCTTTCTTGACATCCCTTTAAGCAGTGCCTGCTGGATGAACTGTACTTCGCCCCTTCCAGAATGCCTTCGAAGAGTGAGCTTTGTGTGCATCTGTTAAGACCATTTTTTAAGGAGCCTGCATTTTACTGTTGGCAATTGTAAGCTTTTTAGAATTTAGGAGAGTGCCGCTGCCGCTGCTGCTGCATGTTAATGTGGTTAGGCTGGCAGCTAACCTAGGAGAAGCCGAGGAAGTGAGGAAATGTCTCCGCAGCTCTGCTTAACGCCAAGCAGTGGACTAGACACAGGGAGCAGGGGACAGAGCTGAGTCCTGGCTTCATGTTCAAAAGTGGGTGAGGCCATATGCTCCATGGAGAAGTTAAGCTCCTGGAGTGAGTGTGGCCTCACTTTTAGACTTTTGCCATTGTCAAACATTAAAGATAGTTTTCTAGGCCCGTACAAGGTACCAGAATCACAAAATTTGGGCCTTATATCAGAGGGGAAGGATGAGCTTGGCTCTTCTACAACTTGTAGAAAATATAAAAGGGTAAAGAAAATGATGTAGGAATAAGGAGGAATTAGTTTTGGGGGAGGGACCATGACAAAGGGAAAACATTAGGGAGGATTGTGTGTATTAAGTAGAGTCTGAGAAGGACTGATAGGCAGGAGGGAGTCTAACAGTTGCCTTGAGAAATAGAAAGTGGATTTTACTTGTACTTGAAGAGTGTGCAAGACGAAGTTTCCATTTGAAGCTTTGGGAAAGTTTGGGAAGTTGGTAATTGGCACTCACAAGAGCATAGGTTTTATTCTGTATGCTTGTGGGGCTAGGGCATTCAGGAGAGTTAGCATTCAGTCGATAACTTTGTGCTGGTGGTGCTGAGTGCTGAGTCCAAGCCCTTGGGCCTGCTGGCCAACACTACCCTCAGCAGCATCCCTAGCACCCACTGGTGTTTTAAAGACTGACATAGAACATTAGACTAGAAATGTTTGAGGCTTGGATTGTACTGTCAAAGGGGACAGATGCTGGGAAATATGTGGCTTGTGTGACCATTGACTACAAGGAGTGGAGGTCTGCAGTCTAGTTAGTGGATGGCTACGTTGCCCTCAGGGTAGAGAACATGGAGGAAGAACCGCAGTGGAGAAGGAATCCAGATGTGCTGAGTTCTGTGGGAATTGTAACTCAAGGAGATTTGGAAATGGAAGATTTTTCACTCATCAGCTAATGTCATAGAGAATGTGAGATGTACACTCCAGAGTGAAGACAAAATACTTTAAAAAAGATTTACGTGCACACGTGAGTCTATGTGCTCCACATTTACATGAATGCCCTAGAGGTCAGAAGAGGGTGTCCTGAGCTCAGCCATGTGAAATTCTACAGAGAATTCATTGGGATAAGACCAGGATTAGGCATTTGAGAAGTAAAAAGTTGAGTTGGCAAGATGGCTCAGCAAGTAAAGGCGCTTAAGTTTAAGCCTGGCAGCCTTCGTTCAGGCCCTAGCACCCACATGGTGGAAGGACAGAGCTGACCCGCAAATTGTCAGTCCTCTGACCTGTGTGTATGCACATTCATACATACGTGATACCTGCAGGCCCCTCACTCCACTCAATAAGTTAATAAAAATTGTGGGAAATGAAAAGTCATATATTTGTATGTGTTATTTTGCTCTAGATCTCTTAAAACATAAGTTCATCTTGAGCTTTGAAGACTTGTATATTAAATGTATACTAAATACATTTTAATAAGGTTTTTAGTTGTAGAGTTCAGGGATGTATTATAACTGTGTCTTGAAATTATAAAATTTTGTGTGTGTGCCTCATGATATTTCTGGGGAAGGGACTAGTCCCACTTTTCTGAGATTCTTGGGTGGCTCTCAACACGAGTGTTAATGAGGGAACCCAGTGATGGTTGTGTTGCTAGTTGGCTGAAATAAGTTTCAGGGAGGGATTTTGAGTGGGTGTCTGAGCTTTGCTGAGGCACCTTTTAGAGATGTAGGGGCACACTTAGTGGAGAGCTGGAGGAGAACGCAGTGTCAGGCTGGTCATGCACGGTAGATTCGGTAGGCTCTGGGAGGGAGCGCTCACTACTATTTTTGTAAAGGAAAAACAGGTTTTTTTTGTTTTGTTTTTAAGATTTATTTACTTATTATATGTAAATACACTGTAGCTGTCTTCAGACACTCCAGAAGAAGGCATCAGATCCCATTACAGATGAGTGTGAACCACCATGTGGTTACTGGGATTTGAACTCAGGACTTTCAGAAGAGCAGTCAGTGCTCTTAACTGCTGAGCCATCTTTCCAGCCCCCGAAAAATAGGTTTTTAAAGAAAACAAATTGATTTACAGATTGTGTTCAGAGGAAAAAAATAATTCTAAGTAAAAAAAAAAACTCTTTTTATTTACTATTTGTTTTTCAAGAAGATTTTGCCAGGCATGGTGGCACACGCCTGTAGTCCCAGCACCTGGGAGGCAGAGGCAGAGGCAGGCGGATTTCTGAGTTCGAGGCCAGCCTGGTCTACAGAGTGAGTTCCAGGACAGCCAGGACTACACAGAGAAACCCTGTCTCAAAAAAACCAAAAAAAGAAAAAGAAAAAGAAAAAAGAAAAAAAAAGATTTCTCTGTGTAGTGTTGACTGTCCTAGAATTCACGTTAGACCAGGCTGGCCTGTTTTTGCCACCTCAGAAACTGGGATTAAAGATGTGTGCCCACCACCACCCAGCAAGAATTGCTTATAGCTTTGAGATTTTCTGCAGTAGACAATTGTTTCATCTTAATGATAATGTGGTAGGATATTTGCTCTCCTTAATTTATGTGATCATGAAATAAAAATACTATTCTGTTTTGTTAGAGCCTTTGAGACATGATTGTAGAATAGAATACTTTGATATTCTAGACAGCTTAATGCTAACACATTGCCTAGTGTTCACATTTTTTAAAGTCATGAATGAAATGTATGCATTCAAACATATTCCTTACAAATAAATATTCCAAGCTGTATGTGTAGCACATGCTTTTAATTCCAGCGCTGGAGAGGCAGAGGCAGAGGCAGAGGCAGAGGCAGACAAGTCTCTAGGTTCTAGGTCAGCCTGTTGTATCTACCCAGTGACTTCAGGATATCCAGGGCTACGGAGAAAGGTCCTATCTCAAAAAAATAAAAATATAAATAAATAAATAAATAAATAAGCCTTTTTTTTTTTTTTTTTTTTTTTAAAAGAACAAAAAAACCCAACCAAACAAACAAAAAACTGCGTAGTTTCCAGAGTACTTCATTCTGAAATTTTAATAACTGGTCATTTTTAGTTTTTTTTTATTTAAATCTTTGGCATTTGAAATTAGATTAGGAGACAGTTTTTAAACACTTCCTAGTATCTGGGTGGTTATTTCTATAAATTAGTTTCACTCATTCATTCATTTATTCACTCATTCAATGGTGCTGGAAAATTGAACCCAGAATATTGTCCTTGCTAGACCTGTCTTCTATCATATGCCACACCCTTAGCTCTACATCGTCACATTTCTGATTGCTGTGTTCACAGTAAATACTAGTTGACATTGTTTATAGGCTGTCCTACAGAAATATTGGTAAATACAAGAATAATAGATAAGGATATGTTAGGTAATCTTAAACAGATAAAGTTTATGGCACACAGCTTTTGATTAGTTTGTGTTGATTACTTTTAAATTTAACACATAATTTATACTTATTCAGGAATGTAGTTGTGTTGATTTAAATGTAAACAGTGTACAGTATTTCATTAGTACATTCAGCACCGCAAACATTATTTCTTTGTATTGTAAACCTTCAACATATTTTTCCTACTTATTAATTATGGTTGCTATACTATGCTATAGAAAATGAGAACTTAATCCTAATTGTATTTTTGTACCTGTTAACTTGTGTGTATCCCTTTTGTCACTACTCACCCTCTGGTAACCACTACCTTCTGCATACTAGTGAGAACATGTGGTGTCTTCCTGTGCCTGGCTTCCTTCCCGTGTTATAACAGGGCATGCATATTACTGTAAAGTGGACCATGTATGCACTAATCTACAACAAGGATCCAAATAGAAGAAAAACATTTTGTCTGTTCTTTAGGTCTTGCTCCTTCTTTCTTCCCTTCTTTTCCCTTCTTCCCTCCTTTCCTCCCTCCCTCCCCACTCCCTTCCTCTTTAGTTATGAAACAAAAGGCTTAGTGATAATTTTCCATATGAAAAAGCCCACATATCAAAGAATCAACCAGGGTTTGCTTTGGTGCACCATCTCTGAACACTGTCTTGGCTTACAGTGGACTTTGGTTCTAAATCTAAGTAAGAAATGTTCTAGTAGATTGCTAATTTTGGGACTCTTGAAGTTTTGCCCCTGGTTTTTGGCTTTATAAATTTCTTCTAAATAAAAGTTACTTTTAAAATGAATTCTGAGTCTGTTATATTAATAACTATTGAATGTAAAGTACATATAATATGTATTCACTGTAGAAAAGTAAAAGAAAATATAACCTTGCCATGTAGAGAACATTTTAATGTATTAGATTTTAATTTCTTTAATTATTACATTTGTGGCCGGGCGGTGGTGGCGCACGCCTGTAATTCCAGCACTTGGGAGGCAGAGGCAGGTGGATTTCTAAGTTCGAGGCCAGCCTGGTCTACAGAGTGAGTTCCAGGACAGCCAGGAGTACACAGAGAAACCCTGTCTTGAAGAAACCAAATCAAAAAAAAAAAAAATTATTACATTTGTGTGTGGGGGTGTGTGCCACATTACATGTGTAGGAACAACAAAAGATATTTCTTTCCATCATAATTTGCCAAGGATCTAGCTCAAGACCTCAGACTTGGTAATAAGGTCTTTATAGTAATTTTGCCAGCTCAATAGATTTGGCTTTAGGTCCTTTCCTAAGCATGCATGCATGCATGCATGCATGCATACATACATACATACATACATACCTACATGATTCGTATAACACAGATTTGATATAGAATAATACAGTGCATACAACCTTAGACCGTGTATTTCTGTGTATTCGGATGTCACCAGTTTGTTTGTTTCTTTCCTCTGGTAACACCCACCCCCACCCCCAGGAACTGGGCTGGCCTTGAACTCCTCTGCCTCCTGAGTGCCAGGATTAAAGGTGTCACTGTACCTGGTTTCCTGAAATATTTTTAGTGAGACAGTTCCAGGTACTTTTGTTTAATGGAATAAAGCTTAAGTTTTTTTCTCCGCAGAAGTGCATTTATTCTATTCAGTGCTGTCTGTCTCCTGGCGGCTAAGGTAGGGGACTTGGACTAAGGTGCACGGTCTTCTGGGAGAGCTCACTGAAGCAGAAGGCAAGTGCCTGCTGCCCTCAGTTTCCCTTCTATACCAGCACATACTGTCTGCCTTGTCACACTTCCCTAGTGGAGAGCGTGGTTTCAGACAGGAATAGCTGCATCTCATGGTTTCCTAACTTCACCTTGAGCTCTGTCAAGTTGTTATTCCCATTGAGTGTTTGTAGCAGCAATTATAAGACAATAGTGCTGAAGAGTCAGCTTTGCCCTTCCAAAACAGCATTCTCTCTTTGGAGAGTTTAAATACTAAAATACAAGAATATTTTTTACAAAAATCTGTATAATCTTTGTTCTCCCTCAATGAAATGTGTTCTATCTTTTCATTTTAGATAAAGAGTGACTGGTCTCTCTCAGAGTCACCTTTTGTAAAGGTTTTACGTAGCCAATCCTCTTGGTACAGTAATATAACCTAACCTGTCAACCTTGTAGTTCATGGTTGACTGGATGTTTGTTTCTTTGTAAGACAAGGGCTCTCTGTGTAGTCTTGGCTGTTCTGGAACTCCTTCTGTAAACCAGACTGGCCTTGAGCTCGCAGACATTCTCCTGCCTCTGTGTCTCAAGTGCTGGGACTAAAGGTATATGTCACCACATCTGACAGGTTTTTTTTTCTTTGTACAAAATATAAGCAAATTCTAGGTAAATAATTAATTAGTAAGCTAATATAATTAGTCCCTAAAGTAATTTTTACTTATAGTCATGCCCCACTTACTATTCACCCATCCATCCGCTATTTTTCTTTCATTTACTGGTTTATCCATTGCCATGGGTCTCTCTGTGTAACCCTGGTTGTCCCAGAACTGACTATGTTGCCCAGGCTGTTGCATCTTCTGAAGATAGGGTTAGGGTTAGGGCTAGGGTATTTAGAATAGGCTTATAATTAATAATAGCCTTGAAAAGTTCTGTGCTCCTTCCAGGTCAATACCTAATCCAGTTTATCAAGTCTTGGAGTTGTATCATTGCAGAAACCTCACAAAATGCATTTGAAATAATTTGCTTTCCTGGGTACCATCTAATATTGTATAGCCTAAGGAACCCATGGTAAAAAGATCTTAAGCATCTCCTCAAAGTGGAATTCAACTGTCTTCATCCCATTTTGCGCAGATCCATGACGGGAAGTCTAACTGCTGCCTATCCAGCTCCATGGCCACCTAGAGACTGATCCCAGCCTTCATACCCAGAAGGAACAGAACGGACATTTAGTGAATGTGATAGTCTAACATTTAAACAGGACGGAGCTCACCAGTACAGTTGGTGGGTAGCCTTATGTCCATCCAGGCAGCCTGAGTGGAGAGGGGGGTTTCTAACTGCTGCTGCGACAATGATAGGAACAAATAGAACGTAAGATAGCATGTACCTCAAACCATGAAATAGCTAAATGCAGTTTGATAATACTCTGTGCCAATATTTCAGGCCATGTTAGGTTTCTATTAAATTAGTGTCTTCTATTTTTTGTCTAATTATGTAAGGTGGCTTCTCAAGTAGGATGGAGCTGATCAGGAGAGCAAACACCAATTTAAATTTCAGTAGGTTATGTTGATTTGTTAGTCTTTTGATAAAGGACGACTGGAAGTGAAGTGTGAACCTACCATTATTTTCCCTGGTGAGTTAGTACTTGGTGCTGCTTCTACTGTAAACACTGTGCCCCTCCCATTCTCTAGCTTTTCATTGTCGTTAGGGGGGACTGGGTTTTTGGAAACATACCAGGCGTGGTGGCGCATGCCTGTAATCCCAGCACCTGGGAGGCAGAGGCAGGCGGATTTCTGAGTTCGAGGCCAGTCTGGTCTACAGAGTGAGTTCCAGGACAGCCAGAGCTATGCAGAAAAACCCTGTCTGGGGGGGGGGGGAGGAAACATTGTTTACTATAAATCTTTATATCCTTTGGATTTTAATAGGATGGCTCTTAAAAAAGAGGATTGGGTTGTAATTCAGTGACAGAGTGCTTAACTTGGTATTGCAGGCCCTGGGTTCAGTCTTCACATTGAAAAAAGCGCTTGGAAGGAGGGGCTGGGGGAAGGGAATTAGTGGGAACAAAGTATAGTATGTGTGAAGATGAGTAAACAAACTCATTACCTCTGTGTTAACTTACAAAATTAACTATAAAGAATGATTACAGGGAGAAAAAAATGATTATAGGGGATAAGTAAAAATTGAGTAAAGACATTTCAAAACAGATGTTGATTTATTCTTTTAATAGATGAAGGGATTGGCCATTTCAAATCCTTCTAAACCACTTTTGTTGTTGTTGAGACAGGGTCTCAGTGTGTAGACCAGGCTGACCTTATACTCAGATCACCTGCACCTGCTATCTCCTAAGTGCAGGGATTAAAAGTGGACACCACTATACTTGACCCTAAGTTTTTTTTTTTTTTATCCTTTGCCTTTAAACTAATTTTGCTAAATTTGGCTTTGTTTTGTTTTATTTTATTTATTTATTTATTTATTTGTTTGTTTTTTTGTTTTTTTGTTTTTGGTTTTTGGTTTTTTTTTTTTTTCGAGACAGGGTTTCTCTGTGTAGCTCCGGCTGTCCTGGAACTCACTCGGTAGATCAGGCTGGCCTCGAAATCCGCCTGCCTCTGCCTCCCAAGTGCTGGGATTAAAGGCGTGCGCCACCACCGCCGCTCGGCCCTTGTTTTGTTTTATTTTTAAGATTTATTTATTTTTATGTGTGTTGGTAGTTTGCCTGCATGTATGTGTGAGCATGTCAGATCACCCAGAACTAGAGTTACAGACAGTTGTGAGCTGCCATGTGGGTACTGGAAACTGAACCCCGAACATCTGGAAGATCAGTTGGTGTTCCTGACTGCTGAGCCGTCTCTCCAGTCCCTATCTTTTTGGTTTGGTTTGTTTCTCTTTTCTTTTCTTTTCTTTTCTTTTCTTTTCTTTTCTTTTCTTTTCTTTTCTTTTCTTTTCTCTTCTCTTCTCTTCTCTTCTCTTCTCTTCTTTTCTTTTCTTTTCTTTCTTTTTTCTTTCTTTTTTCTTTCTTTTTTCTTTTTTTTTTTTTTTTTTTTTTTGAGACAGGATTTTTCTATGTAGTCCTGGCTGTCCTGGAACTCACTCTGTAGACCAGGCTGGCCTCAAACTCAGAAATCCGCCTGCCTCTGCCTCCCAAGTGCTGGGATGTTTTTGTTTTTCAAGACCAGGTTTCTCTGTGTAATCCTGGCTGACCTGAAACTTGCTCTGTAGTCCAGGCTGACCTTGAACTCAGAGATCTGCCTGCCTCTGCCTCCTGAGTGCTGGGTTTAAAGGTGTGCATCACCTCTACCCAGCTAGTTTTGCTGACTTAAACACTATTTTGTAGGGCTTTTTAACTTTGCAGTTTGTCCTAAGTTGATTTTGTATCATTGCCACATGTTGAGGACCTGTAAGTTAAATCTTCAGCCTTGACTCAGTTAAATAGTCGGGCCTGGCTACGTAATCTCATCATTCGGGAGGTGGAGCTTACACACACACACACACACACACACACACACACACACACACAATTTTTCTAGTAATTATATTTACCAAATAGATGGCATGGACCCCTTTAAATATATTAAGTACTATTTTGGTTTTATTTTATTTTTTAATAGACAGGCTCTTCCTATGGAGTCCTGGCTGTCCTGGAACTCACAGACATCTGCCTCCCTGTGCTAATGTTAAAGGGCATGGTCCACATGCTTGACTATCTTAAGGGGTCCGTTGGTTGGTTGGTTGGTTGGTTGGTTGGTTTTTATGGGAAACCATGAAAATGAAACAATGCAGATATTTCTGTGCTGTTAAGTGGGTGTATTACTATGTATTGCTTATACTTTTATCTTTGCAACTTGAGGTCACTATGGAAAGTAAATTACTGGCCTGTATTGGGATTTCCTTCAGGGCAGTGCCTTTGTATTAATTTCTCTTGTGCACCTTTTGGTTAGCATCTTATCAGCCAAAGGGTGCCACTTCAAGGAGAAAGGAGAAAGAACAAGGCATGGAGTTTGAAGTGGTTTTCTCACTAATGGCTGCAGTGGGAGAGCTGCCAGCGTGTCTGATGAATAGACGGATCTGCTGTCCTGATCTCCGCAGTCAGTCCATACAGTCACATATATTCAGCACTAAAGAACTGTGAACTGTCAATATGTTTACAATTAATAAATAGCGCTTTACCATTTCTAGTAACATACTGTGGTCATTTTACTTATGAATAAAGCACTTTATCCTTCAGGACTTCTGTGGTATTCCTCTGAACTAACAGGGCTGCCACCCTGCCGTGCACAGCGCAGGGACGCTGTTACAGAGAGTGACATCGACGGTCTGTACACCGCCATGCGCTTCCTCTCTCGTGGAGATTGTAGTTTGTATTTTCTTACGGATGATGTCTTGGCAGAATTGAACTTTAACACATTAATTCCAGATATTTCTGCAGTGAGAAAGGGAGTTGACCAGATGAGCTAGGACTGCTGGGCAGCGGCTGTCGGCGGGCTGAGAGCCAGCACCTCTGCCCATTGTGGCCAGGGCCAAGGGCGAGTCCACTCGGCGCCTCCTTTTCCTCCTTTTGCAAATTGTAAAATGTCAATGAGAAAGATGTCTTACTCTTCTAATTCTCATCTCCCCCTGTCCAGGGTACTACCCCTTTGAAATATTTCACCAGGACAGCTGCAGACCTTGACTTGTCACTGGGGAATTTAGGTATTTTTTAAAATTAATGCTGTATATAAACATTATGTAGGCAGTTCAGGTTTCTTTAAACTTCCAGGGTAACATTTTAGAAATTGATACCCCTGTAGGTTTATGGGTCTGTTGCAGATTAAGCCAGTTCTACAACAGAGTTGTTAATTTCAATTTTAGGTGGCATTTGAGTTTTATAATCAGTCACTGTCTAAACCTCATTGCCGTCACTCCTGCAGCCTGCCATTCTATTTTCTTCTCTAGAAGTCAAACATGTTTTTCTTTATAATGCTGTGCTTTTTGCCTTGATTTTTAATGCTATGCTAAATTTATTTTTTTTCTCTAGATGGTTCAGTTTAATGAATTACAAAGTAAATGTGGAAATTTTTTTCTTTTTGAGAAAGGCTCTTACTATGTAGCCTTGGCTGGCCTGGAACTTGATATGTAGACCTGCTGGCTCTTAGAACTCATAAAAATCTACCTGCCTCTGATTCCTCGGTGCTGGGATTAAGTGACTGGTCTACCACATCCTGCAGAAATTTTAACTTTTGTTTTGTTTTGTTTTTTGTTTTTCGAGACAGGGTTTCTCTGTGTAGCCCTGGCTGTCCTAGAACTCACTCTGTAGACCAGGCTGGCCTCGAACTCAGAAATCCGCTTGCCTCTGCCTCCCAAGTACTGGGATTACAGGCGTGCGCCACCACGCCCAGCTGAAATTTTAACTTTTTTTTTTTTTTTTTTTTTTTTTTTTTTTTTGGTTTTTTTGAGACAAGGTTTCTCTGTGTAGTCCTGGCTGTCCTGGAACTCACTCTGTAGACCAGGCTGGCCTCGAACTCAGAAATCCGCCTGCCTCTGCCTCCCAGAGTGCTGGGATTACAGGCGTGCACCACCACCCCGGCTGAAATTTTAACTTTTGATCAACTAAGGAAAGTTCAAATTTACATTTCTGATACTGTTTGGAATTCTTGGAAAATGTTTTGTTTTATTTTTTTGTTATTTAGAAAGGTTCATTTTATTATTAAGTAACAAAATAGGTACTATTTATCTGCCTTAATGTATTTGATGTGTTTTTTTTCTCCCAGTAATTTAGACAGTTCTGTTTTACATCCATGTAAACAAGTGAGTTTGGGATTTAATGGCTCTCTAGTCCAAATTGCCTGCTCTCTTTCATACTGCCAGCTTCACAGTTGTGTTAACTCAGTGTGGGTCCATTTATTACTAGAGTAACCTTCCTTTGCATGCTGGCTCACATCTGTAATTCTAGCAATCATGGTGCAGAGACAGGAGGCTGGACACATGTGTTTGAGGTCAATCTGGCCTACACTGGCAAGTTCCAGACCAGACCAGAGCCACACAGTGAGACCCTGAATAGGAAAGAAGACAGAGTAGCAAGCCAGTGACATCATTCAGAGAGAAGCACTTTCAAGGTCCTTTTCTTTTTCTAGCATGGTGTAGCAGAACAGCTGTGGTTCCTGCTGTTGCTGGCGTTTGAAGCAGGTGTGCTGGTGAGACTGTGACACAGTCCCTGGAAGCTGGAAACAGGAGCTCAACCCGTAGTACAATAGCAAGAGGCCATCTTTAAAAAACCAAAAGGATAGCTTATGAAAGAAACTATTATTTTAGGCCTACAGAAGGCAATTTCATATTGTTTACTGTAATAAAATATCAAACTGTCTTATAGACCTCAAAGAATTAATGCATATGGTCAAGATATGTTTTTTCTGACATTTCCTGTTTGCCCCATAGCAGGTAGTTCACCTCATTTGTCTTTTCAGTTTAGTTTCTGAAACAGGGTTTCATGCTGCCCAGGCTGGCCTCATCTCCCTAGGATTGTCCTGCCTCCACCTCCTCAGCACTGGGATTGTAAGTGTGTGCCACCATGCCAGGTTTATACAGGTAAAGAATGTTGAGGGGCTGGAGAGATGACTCAGCGGTTAAGATCACCAACTACTCTCTCAAAGGTCCTGAGTTCAAATCCCAGGAACCACATGGTGGCTCACAACCATCTGTAAAGAGATCTGACTCCCTCTTCTGGTATGACTGAAGACAGCTGCAGTGTAATTACATATAATAAATAAATAAATCTTGTTTTTTTTTTTTTTTTAAAAAGGAATGTTGAACCCAGGCCTTATGCATGCTAGGCAAGCTGAGCCATGCCCCCAACCTGGGTGTCCTAACATCCATGAAGAAGAATGTTTGAGCCAGCTGAGATATTAGACACCCGGAATTCCAGCATTCCAGAAGTGGAGGCTGGAGGGCTACTTAGCAAAGCCTTGTTTAATAAGAAAATTTGAAGCTGGGCGTGGTGGCGCACGCCTGTAATTCCAGCACTTGGGAGGCAGAGGCAGGTGGAGTTCGAGGCCAGCCTGGTCTACAGAGTGAGTTCCAGGACAGCCAGGACTACACAAGAAACCCTGTCTTGAAAAACCAAAAAGAAAGAGAGAAAGAGAGAGAAAGAGAGAAAGAAAGAAAACTTGACAAAAGTCATAAACAAATCCAAAAGATGAGTCTAAACTAGTGTTGTGATGCTGCTACTTTTGAAAAACAGTTAGCAATGGTGTTTCTGTAACTGATTTGCCAAGAAAGTAATGGTCCTGGATCATAAATGTTAGCAACACTCTGGAAAATGTAAGTGTAGTTCTCTCTCTCTCTTTTTTAATGCCATAAAGTTTTCTTAATTTTTTATGTACAAAGACTATAATGATGCCTTTCACCGGGTAGATGGTCTTAAAAAGTTTATACAAGGAAGGTTGCTCAGTCCAGTGTAATGACACCCTTGTCCTTCCCGCCCTTATGGCATATATATGTTCAGCCCTCTTTTCCACTTCCGTGTGGAGTGGCACTTCTACCTCATGACTCCAGTACAGCTGCTGGTGACCCTCTTGCTACAGATGGGCAGCGAGGGAAAAGGGCAACTCTTAATTACAGTCTTCAGAAACAACAGAAATAATTTTTTTCTCAAAGCTGTTTACAAAAAGCCATCGATTGTTATTCTGCTCAGTGTTCCCCTCAGCAGTTAGCATCTTAACTCGTGACTTTCACCCCCGGCTCAAAAAATAACTGTTGAGTCCTTTGAGCTGCCAAACAAGACCTTTGGGAGTCTGGGACTACAGATGTGCCTGGCTCAATGGTAGATCACTTAGCATGTGCAGGGCTTGCGGTTCCAATCCCTATCACTGAAAAGAAGCATAGTATTTCAAAATAGAAATAGCATAGTGGGAAAAATGACAAACCCACGTTAACTGTTCTTTTACTGTCTTCCGTCAAATCATCAGGAAATCTTGGCAGCTCTGCCATCAAAGCTTGAAAACCTGACAGTGTCTCACCAACTCTGCTGCTACTCCCTGATCCAAGCCACATTCATGTTTTAGTAGCCTTATAGTAATTCCACTCTTCACCCTCCTTCAGCCTGCTCTTACGCATCATCATAGTGACCATTAAAACCAGAAATTAGAAAATTAGATTGTGCTGGATAGTTTATGTCAACTTGACACAAATAAGTTACCTGAGAGGAAGGAATCTCAGTTAAGGAAAGGCCTTCTTCCTAAGATTGGGCTGTGGGCGAGCCTGTAGGGCGCTTTCTTAGTGATTGATGGGGGAGGGCCCAGCCCCTTGTGAGTGGTGTCATTCCTCTGCTGGTGGAATTCCTCCTGGGTTCCATAAGAGCAAGCCCAGGTGAGTCAGCTGCACTCCTCCACAGCTTCTTTCCTGACTTCCTTCATGATCAACAGTGCTGGAGAGGGCTGGAGAGATGGCTCAGTGGTTAAGAACATTGACTTCTCTTCCAAAGGTCCAGATTTCAAGTCCCAGCAACCACATGGTGGCTCACAACCATCTGTACAGCTACAGTGTACTCGTATACATTAAATAAATAAGTAAATCTTTAAAAAAACAAACAAACAAACAAACAAACAAACAGTGCTGTAGAAGTGTAAGCCAGATAAACCCTTTCCTCCTCAACTTGCTTTTTGGATAGTGTATCATCTCAGTGGTAGAAATCTAAGCTCAGACATAGATGATAACTCCACTTGTAAAAGTCTTCCAAAGACTTTCCCTCTAAAGTCCAAGGATCTTCCCTAGCCCGCATGCTTTGATCCTGGATGCTGCTTCTGTTGTCTCGTCTGCCACCTCTGTCCACATAGAGAGACCTTTTTGCTGTCCTGCTATCCACACTAGGAACACCAGAGAACTAGAGTATGGTGCCCAGATCCATATAAATACTGGGTGCCACTTGTAATACCAGCCTCAGAGAGTGAAGACAAGTGGAGACAAGGATGCCCAATGCAAGCTGCCTCACCTGCGAGACCAGCTACGCCAGCCAGCTATGAGTTTGATGGACTGCCTCAATGAATGAGGGGTGAGAACAATCAGAAGATGACTTAAGACATTGAACTTTGGGCCTCCAGAGGCACGCGTGCACGCTCGCACACACACAACATACAGAAAAATGGAGAGCTGGAGGAGGGATGTTTTGAGCAGCACACAACACTCCCGCTCTCGCTTTCCAGTCCCCCTTGTCTTACTACTTTGGTTTCATTATTACTTTTCTCCTTGGTACTTACTATGCCTAAAATTGTATTTGTTTATTACTACCCTCTGCCTCTGTAGGATGTGAAATCCAGGAAGTCAGGGGTGGGTTGGCTCACATCAGTGTTAGTGAGTGTATGACCCTTTGGTAAGTTACTCTGTTCTTTTTTGTTTTTCCTTTACTAATCTCTTGCCCTTTGGCTTTGCAATACTACACTATTGTCTTCTGTGTCATTTTCCTGTTACATCTTTTTTTCTTACC
Organism: Apodemus agrarius; assembly: GCA_964023405.1. Lineage (NCBI taxonomy): Eukaryota > Metazoa > Chordata > Mammalia > Rodentia > Muridae > Apodemus > Apodemus agrarius. The sequence goes on from OZ030006.1 coordinate 55,041,553, forward strand.
CTTTAATGACCTCTTAACTGTCCCCCAAGTTTTTTGCTGTTTGTTTACTTATTTATTTGGTTTGGTTTAATTTTTATTTTATTTTATTTTATTTTTGAGATTAGGTCACTATGTAGCCCTGGCTGGCCTGGAACTCACTAAATAGAGCAGGATAGTCTTAAATTCACAGAGATTTGAATGCCTCCGCCTTTTGGGTGATGAGATTAAAGGCATATTCAACCACACTTGGCTTTTAGAGTTTTGTCTTCTCAATCTTTTTATTTTATTTGTTTTTAAATCAGGTATCGAATCATTCTTTAGCCCAGGCAGGCCTGGAGCACTTGACTGTCCTCCTGCCTCAGCATCCCAGTGTTAAGGATGTGAGAGCCCTATGGTCAGAGTTGCTTCTTTTATTTTATTGTCTTGCTTTGTTTTTATTCTCAGTAAGTTTTGTTCTCTGCTCTGTTTACTAGCTTCTGTTGATGAGTCCAGTACTTCTACCTTCATACAGACTTTCCCCAAGTTTCAAACCTGAGTGTCTTGTGACAGGGCCTACAGAAAGCTACTGTTGCCATGGAGCACGCCTTTAATCCCAGCACTTGGGAGGCAGAGGCAGGCAGATTTCTGAGTTCCAGGACAGCCTGGTCTACAGAGTGAGTTCCAGGACAGCCAGGGCTACACAGAGAAATCCTGTCTCTTGAAAAACAAAACAAAACAAAAAGAATTTTTAAAAAAGAAAGAAAAACAAAGCAAGCAAGCAAGCAAGCTACCGTCTTCTTCCACAGTCAGTGCTTCTCTTCCTTGTTTGTAGTCTGGCTAAGGATCACACTGACCCAGCCAAGAGTGGAGTCCCGACTAACCTCAATCTTCACAGATCTATCTGCCTTTCACTAAGTCTGTTGGGTCATCACTCACACATCTTGGGGCTTCTTGTTTGATTTGGTTTTACATTTTTAGACAGGGTTTCCCTATGCAGCCCTGGCTGGCCTGAGCTGGCAGTATAGATCAGGTTAGCCTCCTAGTTACAGAGACCCATTTGTCTCTGCCTCTGCCTCCCCAGTGCTAGAATTCAAGGCATGGGCCACCACACCCAACTCTGTCTTCCTTGTCTTAATTCATGCCTCCAGGATCCTTGAACTAGTCACTTGACCAGTTTGCCTCTAGCCTCATTCCTCCCCATTCTGCACACAACTAGAGTGTTGCCAAACAGCACATAGCTATTCAGCACCTCATCTTCATTAGCAATGCCTGGACGCGGAGGCGTGCATGCCTGGAGTCACTGCAGACCTGAGATCCTTGGCTGGACCAGGTTATACTGTTCTCACAGGCACTGCTTACTAGATTTTAGGAAAACTAATGTTCAGTAGAGTCTTCTTATCTCGTTTTAAGAAAAGATTTGTTATTTTATATTTAATACGTATATATGCATGTCTGTTTGGGTATTTGCATTCAAATACAGATGTCTCTGCAGATGCCAGAGGCAACAATCAAACCTCTGTAATTACAGGTTGTGAGTTCCTGCGGCAGGTTCTGGGGACAGAACTTGGGTCTTCTGCAAAAGCAGTATGCACTCTTGACTGCTGATCCAGGTGTCCAGCCCCTCTTCTAAATATTTATGAATAAATATTTAATGAATAAATTAAGTCTTGTAAATTGCAAGCAGGTTTAAACTTACAGTAGCAGACATGTCTCTGTACTTTGTTCATCTTGTGTTAGGAAGGGATCTTTTCTGTAGGCGCCACTGGGCAGTTGGGATGACAGCGGCGACTGCCCAGTGGCTGAGGCAGACTCCGGCCGTGAGCTCCTCGCTGACCCACTGGGTGCTGCAGAGGTGACACTTCCCTCAGAAGGGGACCCTCTGGACCCCGCTGCCCCCCTACAGCTCGGCTTGCATTTCCATTTCAGAGAGCTTCTCTGTCCGTGAAGTCCAAAGTCCTCTGCACCAGTCTTCCCTTCCTTCCCCTCACTCTTCCTGCTTTGCAGTCACTCGGACCCTCCGTATATCCCACTCCTGTGTGTGAAGACAGGTTTTCAGTGCTCAGGATACATATTGTAGATTGGTAGCTTGTTCCTGTTTTTACATGTTAGTTTTTGTTTCCTTGTTCCTAGATTTATAAAAACAATAATCTGCAGGACGTTTGTACTTTAAGAATTCTAGGTAAAGTGGTACACTCCTGCTCCTTCAGAGTAGCTGTGTTTGCTTCCCAGCACACACGTGTTAGCTCACAACTCCCCTTATAACTGAGATCCGATGCCCTCATCAGATAAAATAAAAATAAAATAAATCAGGTTAATTTTTTGCATATTGGTATGATTATAAATAATAATTGTGAGCCAAATTATTAGAAAAAAATCGGCCTCGTGCCTTTTGTGTCTCCGCCCCCTTCATTGTTCATTTTTTGGTTGGTTGCTGTTTTTTTTTGTTTTGTTTTGTTTTTTGTTTTGTTTTGTTTTACCAAGACGGGTTCTCTGTAGAGCCCTGGCTATCCTGGAACTCACTCTGTAGACCAGGCTGGCCTTGAACTCAGAAATCTGCCTACCTCTGTCTCCCAAGTGTTGGGACTAAAGGCATGTGCCACCACTGCCCGGCGTTTGTTTGTTTGTTATTTATTGATTTTATGTATATGAGTACACTGTTGCTGTCTTCATCTGAAGACATATCAGAAGAGGCATTGTATCCCATTATAGATGGTTGTGAGCCAGCATGTGGTTGCTGGACATTGAACTCCGGACTTCTGGAAGGAAGAGCAGTCAGTGCTCTTGGTTGGTTGGTTGGTTGGTTGGTTGGTTGGTTTTGTTTTAGAGACAGGGTTTTTCTGTATAGCCCTGGCTGTACTGGAACTCACTCTGTAGACCAGGCTATCCTCAAACTCAGAAATCCTCCTGACCCTGCCTCCCAAGTGCTGGCATTAAAGGTGTGTGCTACTACCTGGCTCTTCCCTTTTTTTTTTTTTTTTTTTTTGGTTTTTCGAGACAGGGTTTCTCTGTGTAGCTCTGGCTGTCCTGGAACTCACTCGGTAGACCAGGCTGGCCTCGAACTCAGAAATCCGCCTGCCTCCGCCTCCCAAGTGCTGGGATTAAAGGCGTGTGCCACCACCGCCCGGCTTGGCTCTTCCCTTTTTAAAAAAAAGTTAATTATTTTATGTATGGCTGTTCTGCCACCATGTGTTGCAGTACCCACAAAGGCCAGAAGAGGGCATTGGGTTTGGGTTAGAGTTAGAGAATATTGTGAGCTACCTTGTGGATTCTGGGAATCAAACTTGTCTTCTACAAGAACAATGAATGCTCTTAATAGGGGCTCTTAATGAGCCGTCTCCTGTTTGTTTCTTTTTGGAAACAGTCTCAGTATGTAGTCTCAGCTGATGTAGAACTTGCTGTGCACACCAAGCTAGTTTAAATCTTAGAGTGATTCTCTTACCTCTCCCTCCTAACGCTGGGTTCACAGGTTGTGTGTCTGTCCCATTTGTTCGTTTGGATGAGAGGCCTCACTTTTAGGTATCCATCCTCAAGTAGCTGTCCTTGTGAGACGACGGTGGTTGGAGTGTGATGTTTTCAGTATTTTGAAAAACGTTTATTATATTTATTTTTTTCTTTTTCTTCCCTCCCTCCCTCCCTCCCTCCCTCCCTCCCTCCCTCCCTCCCTCTTTCTTTCTTTCTTTCCTTTCTTTCCTTTCTTTTCCGAGACAGGGTTTCTCTGTGTAGTCCTGGCTGTCCTGGAACTCACTCTGTAGACCAGGCTGGCCTCGAACTCAGAAATCCACCTGCCTCTGCCTCCCAAGTGCTGGGATTAAAGGCGTGCGCCACCACACCCGGCAACTAGAGTCTTCTAAAAGAAGGGAAATGCTTCCATAAGATTCAGTTGTAGGGTATTTTCTTAGAGATTGATGGGGGAGGTCCCAGCCCATTGTGGGTCGTGCTATTCCTGGGCTGGTGGACTTTCCCCGTGATCCTTTCAGATATCTGGAAGTATAAGCTGAAATAAACCCTTTCTTCCCCAGCTTGTTTTGGCCATGGATTTCATCACAGCAGTAGCCACCCCTAACTAAGACAAGTTGATATGAGGATTGTGTGGTGTTGCTGTGACAGACCTGACATGTTGTTTGGGAAGGATAGTGGAAGAAATTGGTGGAAGTTTGTGCACACTTCCTTCCTCCCAACCAAGTACTCCCTCCGTTCCACCGGCCAGCACTGCACTGGAGCACGGCACTGGAGCACAGCTGTGTACTGTTCTTTGATTGGGCTCCTGGACTGATAGTTAAACTATTGTAAACATAGTAAAGCCAAAAGGCACTAGGAAATGCACACACACACACACACACACACACACACACGAGTATGTGTGCACACTTGCCGGTGGGTGTGGGTATGATCCCAAAGTTGACTTTGGGTATCTTCCTCCACCATTCTCCCTGATTTTTTTGAGATAGGGCATCTTATTGAACCTGGAGCTCATCCATCTGGGGAGACTGACTGGCCAGTGAGCTTCAGGAATTCCCAACCCCAGAGCCCCACTCCTCTAAGACCCTATCCTCCTTGTCCCCAGGACTGGGATCTTAGTCACAGGAGCTGCCTGCCATGCCCAGCTAGTGTGTGGGTGGGTCCTGAGGCTCTGAGCTCTGTTTCAGTTCCTACAGCAAGCACTGTACTAATTGAGCCATCTCTCTCCCAATTGTTTACAGAAAAAAAGTCCTTGGCTCAGTTATCTCAGACTTTAAAGTCATACCAGTATCTTTGGGCCTGTGGTGAGTCAGGAAGGTCTGGTGCTCAGAGTTAACCTACTGAGTACAAGGCTCGCTTGTTTTATATGGTGACACTCTGCTCCCCACCCCCACCCGCACCCGCACCCCCAAAGAGATTGGCTCATGCCTTTAATCCCAGCACCCAGGAGACACAGGCAGGTAGATTTCTGTGAGTTCAAGGCAAGCCTGGTCTACATAGTAAGTTCCAGGACAGCTAGAGCTACATAATGAGACTGAGTCTCAAAAACCAACCAAGCTAACCAACAACAAAAAACCATCAAAACAACAACAAAGAGCCAACGAGAGAGGAGAGAAGGGGTGGGGGAAGAAAATGCAAGCATTGAATTGTTTTTCAGAAATTAGGAAACAGCTCTCAGTGAGTGTTGATTGTGTGGTGACAGATCCAGTAGAATTGAGGCCTGCCACAGAAGCAGCCAGGCCACAATGCTATCTCACAGTGTACAGAGACTGAATAAAAGTGGCCTTTGTGCTGGTCTCAGACGGAGGGGCGGTGCTTATGTCCATTTATGCTATTTCTCCTTAATGGAAATTGAGGCAGCCTTTAATCCTGCTATCACATGACAGCTACTTATTTGATTTTTGGTAATTTGGGAGCAGCTGCAGACAAACAATTATACTACAAAAAGAGCCAAGCAGCTGTATTCAGACCCACAGCCACCAAGAGGTTGCTTAATCACGCCAAACTTCCCCTCTACAGCCCTCCTAAAACAGGCATGGCTTTAGCAACTCACCTGCTTTCTAGGCATATGTGTTTGAAAATGTATTTTCTTTTTCTTCTTTCCTTTCCTTTCCTTCCCTCCCTCCTTCCCATGTTTCCTGTCCTTCCTCCCCCTGCCTTGAGTCAGGGTCTTACTTTGTGTCCTTGACTGGCCTGGAACTCACTGTGGTTGCCAACCAGGTCGGAAGAGCCAGAGTAGCTAGCTGTATTTGGACTCGGTCACTGAGTGCTTGATCAAACACATACCAAACTTCCCTTCCACAGCCTTCTAAACAGGTAGAGATAGCTCTGGCAACCCGGGCTTATTTTCCTCTCTTACCTCTTCCTATCATTCTTTTGAAGCAGGGTCTTACTATGTAGCTCTAACTGGTTGGAACTCATAAGAGATCTACATGCCTTTGCCTCCCAAGGGCTGGGATTAAAGGCCTGTGCCTTTTCTAATTCTTTTTATCATTGTTACCTATTTCATTGAGGGTTCTGTGACCGATATTGACTGTAAACTGTACTGTAGTATTGAGAGTAGAAGATTGCTTTCCCCTCTGATGGGTGGGGGTGAGCATTAGCTTTAGTTTTTGTGTAGTAAGTTGCTGAAGAATCTGGTGTGACAGGCCTCAGAGGCTCAGTGTCTACTACCTGGGTGTTCATTGTTACCTCTGTACCATGCCATGTGCTTTCTCAAGCATTGACAATTCTTGCTAGAATGGGATTGCTCCTTTTTAAAAAAATAGCAATGCCTACTTATTGATTCAGCCTTTCAGTATATACTTTAATAAAAGTTGTTATAGGGCCTAGAGAAATGGTTTAGCAGTTGGAGAGTTCCAGAGGACTGGATTTTGGTTCCTTGTACCCACAACAGACACCTCACTTGAAACTATAGTTTCAGAGGTTCTGACATCCACCCCTGTGACCTCTGGGGGCACCAGCACATACATGCATGTTCATGCGTACAGACACACATACACATAATTTAAAAACTATTATAGGGCAGACAGGGGTGGCGCACGCCTTTAATCCCAACACTTGGGAGGCAGAGGCAGGCAGATCTCTGAATTCCAGGCCAGCCTGGTCTACAGAGTGAGTTCCAGGACAGCCAGGGAAAAACTGTATCAAAATACAGAGAAACCCTGTATCAAAATAACAACAACAACAACAACAACAAATCAGAACAAAATAAAAACTGTTATAACCTAGGTGTTTAAGCCTTTGCTTGAATAAAGTAACACAAGAGATTGGGTATGTAGAATCTTCTGTAGGAAATAAAAGCTTTTGATTTTGTAACCCAGGCATCCCCCTCCCCTGGGGTATCAAGTCTACAGGATTAGGTCACTGTTGCCAGACATATGTGCTGGGAGCCCCAGACTAGCGGGAAACAATAATATATAGTGGCCTATAATTAGAAGCAAGTCCTTTCAAAGTAAAAATAGAATGTAGACTGCCCCATTCATTATAGAAGCTAAAAAACCACATTAACATAAAAGTTAAAGTTTAATAAAATAAAATAAAAAAAAAAGAAAAAAAAAGTTAAAGTTAAATTGGCTTGAAACCTTTAATCCTTAAGTCACATTTCAATATGGTCAGTGACTTCAGGTATGTAGTGGTTGTAACCTTGTACATGACAGGTCAAAAATGTTACTGCTGAAAGTTCTGTTAGTTGGCAAAGTCTAGAGCCTACAGAAGAGTAGGCATATCTTCAAGGCATTTGGTGAAGTGGATTAACTGGTCTTTATTTAAAGATTTAAATTTGCCTATTTACTTTCTGTGTAGAAATGTTTTTGCCTGCACATATGAATGTGTGCTCTGTGTGTGCCTATTGGATCCCCTGAACCTGGGGTTATTGATATCGTGAGACCCCATAAGGCAGAGGAATAACCTGAGTCCTTCACACGGCATCAAGTGCTCTTTTTTTTTTTTTTCATTATTTATATTTCTTTATTCCCATCTCATCCTTTTGGTTTTCAGTCTTATGGCATCTACCCTTCATATGAAATGCATCATGAACTCATGATCCTCTCAGTCAAGGAAAATCTCAGTCTTCCTCATCAGCCCCCAACCTCTAGACATCTTGCTGTATCTCTTTGGAATTGGTCTTTTCTCCATCAGAGTTCCTTTGAAATCAAGTCTGGCATGTGAGACTTTAATTGTTCTGTCACAGCTTTCTCTTCATCAGTCAGTAGAGTTAGCTCCAGGTTTGTTTGCTTTTGTAGTTCTTGTATCATGGTCATTGTCTTGTTCAAAAGAGCACAAATGCAGCTCTTGGTCTCTTTTTGCTCAACAGAAACTTCCTTAAAATGCGCACATAAAGCTTGATATCGAGACTTTATTGCTGATAATTCCTTTAAAATTGTACCTGCATTTTTCTCTCCTGCTGAATGTGAGTGATTAGTCTTGATCTCATATTCCAGCCCATATTGAAGGTAATCCAAATCAGAATCAGCTTTCTGGAACATCAGTTCCAGCTTATCGACCTCTACCTCCATATTGAATAGTTGACATTCCTCAGACCGAGGAGGTGCTTAAACTGCAAGCCGTGCTAGCACTGAGGGCTTCTATTCGGCATCAAGTGCTCTTAACTGTCTCTCCAACCCTGACTATTCTCTTCTGTGGAAGTTTGTTCTAGTTGAAAAATTTCTTCCCTGTGCATTCTCCACATTTTCCCTTGGTTGTGGCACCATCTAGTGCTTCCACTGTGAAGCAGTATAGTCTTGGAATGTTCTGATTTTCATTTGGTTACAGTCAAAGAACCCTTAAAACAGTGCAAATGTCTTTCCTTCCTTGCCACCATCTCTCTCCCTCTCTCCTCTCTTCTTCCTCTCTTGTTCCTTCCCTCCCTTGGGAAGGTGTCTGTACATTTTGCCCAATCTCCAAAGGACCCAAGATTTAAAACAACCCAAGACTTGCTTTTGATATAGGTCAAAACTCTTAAAGTGATCTGTAAGCATTATTTCTTCTTTAAAAGGTAAGAAGTATAGTATAACATGAGGCAGCTTTATACCTGTCCTTGTGTGTGAACTTGTGAATCATTGCATGCACACACCATTGGTGGGTATTTACAAAGAGCGACTCATTTGGACCTCATGATGATTCCGTATGTTTTCCACTTACATATGATGAAACTAGAGTAATAATTTAAGTCTGGAAGATTTCATTGACTTTGAGCATGATTTCTAACCTAGTGATGAACTTTAGGTTCCAGATGTATCCAGGAGTGTAACTTGAGCCTCTTTTCCCTGTGGGCACTGGCTTGGACTGATTTTTAGACCATTCTGGCTGATTATTTTTTTCTTTTGAAATGATAATACTATTGATTAGACTAATGCTCTCTTTTATACTTTGTTATGCTTTGATTAGATTTCCTGGCCTGATCTTCTTTCTCCTTTGATTTTTTTTAAATACTCTTCACTTAATCTCATCCATTATCTGTGGATTAGACTGAGTTTAAGCCCCTTGATTGGCTCCTCCAAATTCCAGCAGCTCCCTAGGTACTGTATAAAGGTCATGTCAGCAGGGTGCTAGAAACTAAGATAGTCCTGCTGTTTTCTGCCACTGTCCTCTGGTTCTGCAAAGGGAAAAGCAGAAACTCACAACCTCTTACAGTTTGGCAATAGAGGGTTTCATTCATTCATTCATATTTTTGAGGCAGTATCTCATTTTATATACACCAGTGATTCTCAACTTTCTTTTCTTTTCTTTTCTTTTCTTTTCTTTTCTTTTCTTTTCTTTTCTTTCTTTCTTTCTTTCTTTCTTTCTCTTTCTCCCTTCCTTCCTTCCTTCCTTCCTTCCTTCCTTCCTTCCTTCCTTCCTTCCTTCCTTCCTTCCTTCCTTCCTTCCTTCCTTCCTAAGACAGGGTTTCTCTGTGTAGCTCCAGCTGTCCTGGAACACACTTTGTAGACCAGGCTGTCCTCGAACTCAGAAATCCGCCTGCCTCTACCTCCCAAGTGCTGGGATTATAGGCGTGTGCCACCACCGCCTGGCTGATTCTCAACTTTCTTAATGCTGCAACCCTTAATACAGTTCCTTATGTTGTAACCTGACCCCAATCATAAAATTATTTTTGTTTCTACTTCATAACTGTAATTTTGCCACTGTTATGAATCAATGTCAATATCTGATATGCAGATGGTCTTAGGTGACCCCTGTGAAATGGTTATTTGATGCTCAAAGGGGTCACAACCTACAACTTAGGAACCGCTGATACAGCTCAAGCTGGCCTTCAACTCTGCAGCCCAGGCTGGTCTAGATCTCTATGCCTTAGCCCGCCTGCCCAGTGCGGAGGTTACTGTCATTGCTGCGGTGTCCTAGTTTTCATAAGTTAGTGTCTGTGCATGAGCATGCGAGTGTGAGTGGGAGCCTGGAGAAGCCAGCCGCTTCAGAGACGCCTGGAGCTGGGCGTGCAGATGCCCGGAGTGCTGGGGGCCAGACTGCCCTCTGTGGAGCAGCGCTAACCCTCCACGCCGCCGCTCCCCCGCCCCCGCCCCCCCCCTCCAAGAAAGGTTATTAAATAACGTTTGGATAGTTTGCTGAACAGTGTCTGAGGTGGGATAGACAGAGACACCATTTTGCTTTTCTGGTTCAGAAGACTTCCCAGTGCTCCCCCTTCTTTCCCTTCTTTCCTCTCTCCTCCTCTCCTCCTCCCCTTTCTTCTCCTCTCCCTCCCCTCTCTTCTCCACTTTGTACACTAACACAAAGTTTTATTAAGTGCGTTTATGTTCTCACTTTATGTCTAAGATAGTGTTTCCTGCTCAGATTAATATAATATGTGGTGTCATAGCACAAAGTTCTCAGATATAGTCAAAAGCCTCAAACAGGTGTCCAGATGTGAAGCAATGGAGTCGCTGTGAACGATGCATCTGAGACCGGGGATGAGCTGGGGAGGGCAGCGCCAGCTGTGGGCTTGCATCATAGTTAACATTACACTCTGTGCCGGGCACTAGGTTCGAGACTTTGTTGGTCAATTCACTTAATCCTCACATCACCCCTTAGAGAATACATACTGTTTTCTTATTATTATTATCTCAAAAGACAGTGGCAGAATTGTGGCTTAGTGTCATTAAATAACTTGTTAAGAGGTTCTGGATATCTGGATAAGAGTCTGTGCTGTCTTTTAAAATGCATGTTATGTCGTTACTTCCCCTCCCCATTAGCAATTCCCATTACTTTTGCTAGGCAGTGAATCTTGATTCTTTGGGGATAATAATAGCTAAAGCACTTTTACTAAAACTGCCCTGGGGAGAGGGGCTGGAGGGATGGCTTAGTGATTAAGAGCACTTGTTGCTCTTGCAAGGGACATGGACTCCGTTCCGAGCACCTATATGGTGGCTAGTACTGCCCATAATTCTATCTTCAGGGGGATCCTACACCCTCTTCTGGCTTCCATGGGCACCAGCAGACATGTGATACATACATGCATACATGCAAGCAAAATACACATATGATATAAAATAAATAAATGTTTGTTTGAGGTAGGTGCTCACTATGTAGACCAAGCTGACCTCACAAAGATCCACCTGTCTCTGCCTCCAGAGTGCTGAAATTAAGGATTAAGTGTGTTGTACCACACTTGTCCCAAAACAAATAAATTTTAAGATAAAATTGACCTAGGGAAGTGGTGGACTGTTTCCATCTTCATTTTTTTCTGTTAAATAAGGAAGTGGAGGCCTGATCCAGCTATATGTGTATGCCATTCATAACTGGCTTAGATGACCTTATTTATGGTTTTATGAGAACATAGGAAACAGTATTTACAAGTACTCTATTTCTGGTTCAGATGCCTCTGCCTTTGCTTTTTAGAGTGTCCGAGAGGCTGTGAGGTGGTGGGGATGGGAAGAGAAGAGGCACCGGGAGGAAGGGGTGCGCAGACAGCCCTATTGATTCATGCTGCAAGCTGCATTCTGAGCAGAGAACTGAAACCCATTATGCCAAGTACATAGCATTATGATCCGTTTGAAAAGCAGTTTAGATGCCATCTAATCCCAAATCATTTAAAAACAATTTTGAAGTACCCAGATTTCTAAAATGCAATTTGTCTCAGACTAGCACAGTGAAATTAATGGAAAAATAACACTTTATTGGTATCTTCCTTGTGTATACTTTGCTTAGCTGTGTGACTTGGTGTATCAAATTTCACTTTAGGTAAGTACAACAAAGGGCTAGGATATATCCCTTGTGTATTTTTGAAAAACTCACACAAAGATAGGATAGAAAAGAAACCCTACCAGATGCTTCACTGTTTTTCTTTATAAAAATTTATAAAAGAAGAATTTTATATAAATAATCTTATTTTTTCTACATATAGGTATCGTAAAGGTCATATTTCTGCATATATATGGTTGCCATTTCCTTATGTAAATTCTAGATATGCAGTAGATATGATACTACAACAATCAAATCTTACTTTGTATTAGTGTTGTAGTAATATTGTGTGAGGAGAGGTGATGTTATCATACAAGTCAAACCTTCAACTCTTTTTTTTTTAAGATTTATTTTATATATATATGAGTATACTGCGGCTGTCTTCAGACACACCAGAGGAGGGCATCAGATCCCATTACAGATGGTTGTGAGCCACCCTGTGGTTACTGGGAATTGAACTCAGGACCTCTGGAAGAGCAGTTGGTGCTCTTAA
>OZ030006.1:55056131-55178631 GCA_964023405.1 Apodemus agrarius
CCCTTCCCTTCCCTTCCCTTCTCCTCCCCTCCCTTCCCCTTCCCCTTCCCCTTCCCCTTCCCCTTCCCCTTCCCCTTTCTTTCTTTCTTTCTTTCTTTCTTTCTTTCTTTCTTTCTTTCCTTTCTTTCCTTTCTTTCTTTTTTTTTTTTTTTTTTTTTTTGGTTTTGAGACAGGGTTTGTCTGTAGCCCTGGCTGTCCCGGAACTCACTTTGTAGACCAGGCTGACCTTGAACTGAGAAATCCGCCTGCCTCTGCCTCCCAAGTGCTGGGATTACAGGTGTGCACCACCACCACCCAGCTGTCTCCTTTTCTTTTATCTTTCTTTTCTGTGTGTGTGTGTGTTTTGTTTTTGTTTTTGTTTTTACTACATAAGCTATGAGTTCCAATATAATGTTGAAAAAAGAAGACATTCTTTTCTTGCTCCTGAATGTAATGGGAAAGATACTATTTTTCACCTTTAAGGATAATGGCTTATAGGCATTTTTGTTTGTTTGTTTGGTTGGTTGGTTTTGGTTTTTTTTGAGACAGGGTTTCTCTGTGTATCCCCCCTGGCTGTCCTGGAACTCACTCTGTAGACCAGGCTGGCCTTGAACTCAGAAATCTGCCTGCCTCTGCCTCCCAAGTGCTGGGATTAAAGGCGTGTGCCACCACCGCTGGCTGGCATTTTTATAGATGTTTTTTATCAAGTTGAGGAAATTCTCTTTATTCCTAATTTGCATTTTCTTTCTTTTTTAAGGTCGAAACCATTAAATGTGGTTCACGTAGAGCACATTTGTTTCCCGTTGATGGACACTTGGGTAGCTTCCGTCTTTTGGCTGTTGTGAATAGCGCTGCCATGGGCATGGGTGTGCACATGGCTCTCTGAGACCCCGCCTTCTGTCCTCTTGGGTAAGTACCACAAGTTGAGCTGCCAGGTCATCACAGTAAATCTATTTTTAAAACATCAGGATGTCTGCATGTGACAGCCCTGGCTGTCCTCTCTTTGTAGACCGGCCTAGCCTCAAACTCACAGAGATCACCTACCCTGCCTCCCAAGTGCTGGGACATTTAAAATAGCCCAGGGATTAGCATTTGATATTGTGATATAAAAATATATCTAGACATTTATTGTTCTACACATATCAAAGATACTTAATGTTTTTGGCTTGATACCTGTGTATGCTTCTGTATATTTATGGTAGTAAATTTCTGTCAGTTATCTCACATAGAAAATACTCTATTTTTATGTTTTTTGAATTTCCAACACCTTGGTATGGTCAAGAAATAAAACCAGAGCTTTGTCAAAATTTCCTTGCTCTTAATAGAAAACCTAGTTTAAAGCCGGGTGGTGGCGGCGCACACCTTTAATCCCAGCATTTGGGAGGCAGAGGCAGGCAGATTTCTGAGTTCGAGGCCAACCTGGTTTACAGAGTGAGTTCCAGGACAGCCAGGGCTACACAGAGAAACCCTGTCTCGAAAACAACAACAACAACAACAAAAAAAAAACCCAAAAAAAACAAAAAACCACCTAGTTTAAGCATTATGTTACATTGTACACTGAATCTCCTCCCTCCTGCTCTGTCCTCCTTTTTTCTAGCAGTAGATCTTCATGGAGGAACACGGAGTGACCCAAACTGAACACATGGCTACTATAGAAGCCCATGCAGTGGCCCAGCAAGTCCAGCAGGTCCATGTAGCCACTTACACTGAGCACAGTATGCTAAGTGCTGATGAGGACTCCCCTTCCTCCCCTGAGGACACTTCTTATGATGACTCGGACATCCTCAACTCCACGGCAGCTGATGAGGTAACTGCCCATCTGGCTGCTGCAGGTAATGTTTGCACTAGAAGCTTGCTTCTTTCCGTAACTTGTGGGTTCATGCCTATCGAAGGAGCCTGCAATTCCAGCACTCTCATTTCTTTTCATCATTTTTTTTTTTTCAGTGCTGGGGATCAAACCCAGGGCCTCGCATATACTAGGCAAGTACTCTACCACTGAGCAACATCCCAAGTCCTTCACCACAGTTTTAATCCTGCATCTCCAACGTTAGCCTGTTCTATGAGAGTTGAGTTCTGGGGTCCCTTACTACTAGTGTATGGTGTTGGTTTTCTTCCATTCTGGTTAACTAGAGTATGTATTATTCACATTAAATGTAAGGGCTGAGAATTTGGATTTTAATCTTTTTAAGGTTGAAAATTTTTCCTAGTATTGGGTTTTCATTCCCTTTGTGCTAGAACGAACCCTAGGGTTTTACACGTGAGCCCAGAGTTCTACTCTGAACAGTGTACTTGAGCCCTAATAGAACCCTCACTAGACTTTCTGAAGTGAGTGGGTTTCTCCACCTGTCCAGATTTGCACTGTAAGTTCCTGTTTGTGTGGAAATTTATTACTATTATGACTTTAGGTTTCCACAAATAAGCATATTTTACAGTTCATTTGGTAGTTCTTTCTGAGGGGCTTGTGGATCTGTCTACTCTCTGTTGTCACTGACAGTTCTTGTTTATGTTGACTACATTCTTCATATAGTAGTTCTCTGTAAATGAACATTCTGTGGTGTGTTTGGAAATTAATTTTAAAAGTTACTTGGGGTCTAAAATATGCTGGACATGGTTTCTGTTTGCGTCTGCTAGATAGTTCCAAGAGCACTAGTGATCCTTAGTTATCTCATTCTGATTTTATGGATTTGAAGTTTTTCAGGATACTAAGAGACTTAAAGCCGGTTGTGTTTTATATTATTCTATGTATAATAAATATTTAGCATCATGGTGAGGACACACATATAAACCATGTCTAGGTGGGTATAGTGTTCAAATTAGGAAAAGCGGGGCAGGAAAGCAATTATCAGGAATGGCCAAAAGTTCTACCTTAATATAGTATATATGTTATATTTAATTAAGTTGAAGAATAGTGTAATAATCTCATACTATCAATTATTCACTATACTATTTCTGGAATGGTGAACTTAAAAAATAAGGGACAGGCTGGGAATCTAGCTCAGTGGTAAAAGCACTTGCCTAGCCATGTGTTTTAATGTTTGTAACATTTATTTTGTGAAATTTTTATACTTCCCAGAAGAGGGCATCCTAACATAATGAACCCAGGCCAGCTTCTTTCTTATGAAGGAAGATGCTTTTGAGACATGGCTTTGCTTTGCTACTGTATTGTGTTATGGCGGTGTGAGGATGATGCAAGGGTAGACTGATTCAGAGGTGAGCACTTGCCTAGCATGCGTGAGGCTCTGGGTTTAGTTCCCAGCATCACTAAACAAACACTAGAGCTGGCTAAGTATACTGGCACGAGCCTGCAGCCCCAATTACTCAGTGAGGCAGGAGGAGCACTTGAACCCAGGTATTCAAGAGCAACGTAGCCAACACAGTGAGGCCTTAGCTCAAAAACAAACAGTAAAGCCGGGCGTGGTGGCGCACGCCTGTAATCCCAGCACTTGGGAGGCAGAGGCAGGCGGATTTCTGAGTTCGAGGACAGCCAGGGCTACACAGAGAAACCCTGTCTCGGGGGAAAAAAAAAACAGTAAACAAAAGAAAAAAAAATAGAAAAGGTCTAAAGTCTTTCATTTGTCCAGTGTGAAAACAGGGGCCCTTCAAATCTCTAGTGAGTTGCCACTAAGGAACTGTAATTAGATATACTTCAAGGTATAGAGTCTTTGACTAAGATGGCTTACTTTGAAGGAGCTGTCAGGCCACCAGTGGTCGGTTATCAGCGCAGGCAGGCTTTGGGAAGAGGGTGTCAGACTGAGCACATGTGGCAAGGGACTCTCAGATGGGAAGGGAAGGAGGCCATCGTGGCCGAGCTTTGTGAGGCCGAAGAGAAAACGGTAGCACAGGGGGCTGGCGCGAGTGTGGCCGCAGGCTTAGGGGCTCTGCAGGATGCGCGTTGGCAGAAGCTGCTGGTGTGGCGCACACACACTTAGAGGGAACAGAAGGATTTTGCAGAGGTGGCAGAGGGCCCTGACTAACTGCTCAGTTATGGTTGATCCTGACTTGTCACGGTTGTTGCTTGCTAGAGGACTTTTTCTGAGGACTAGTCTATAGCATCAGCATTCCTGAAAGACAACTTAAAAAAGTCAGTACCAGTTAATTCGCACCAGGTCACCTATCAAAAATGGTTCTAATTCTCTTCAGTTCAGACAGCTCTTGATCAGTGTTGATTCTCAAGGAAAAAAACTTAAGAAGGGCCTTGGGAGACGGCTCAGTCAGCACAGTGCTTGCCGTGCAAGCATGAGGACCTGAGTTTGATCTCCAGAACCAGGTAAGAAGCGGCCTGGTGGCTGGATCCCAGTCCCAGCACGGGGAGAGGCAGGCCGACCTGGAACCTGGCTGGATAGCACTGGAGGAACGTGTGCGTGCGAGCACGTGTGTGTGTGTGTGTGTGTGTGTGTGTGTGTGTACTGTGCACAGGGTGGTCAACCTTTTTCCCTATTAGTCTCCATTTTCAATTTCACAGAACTTCATGGTTTTGTTTTTTTTTTTAAGATTTCTAAGTGTTTTGTTGCATGTGTGTGTATGCACATGTGTGCCTGGTGCCTATAGAAGTTAGGTGTTGGATTCTCTGGACCTGGAATCACTGGTGGTTGTGCACTGCCCTGTGGGTGCAATGGTGGATCCTCTCTGCAAGAGCCACAGATGCTCTTAACTGCTGAGCCAGCTCTAGCCTCCAGGCGACTTCATTTTAAACTACATTGAATTATTTTCTCTGAGTCAGTGGGTAGAAGTAGAAAAAGATTTATATATTCTGTAGTCACAATTGCTACCCTGAGAATGAGGTTTGATGAATTGTCTGACAAGTATAAAATCTTGAACCTTGGTGGGGGGAACCTGATATTGGAATATAGAAGAAAATCAATATTGACATGGCAGCCACAGATATGCTTACTGCTCGGCTTTGTCAGGTACTGCTACTGTTTTCAGCATTTACTTCTGCTATGTGAGCCACAGAGTCAGGGAGTTAAGCTTGGAAGTAAACACCTTTGCCCACTGAGCCGTCTTAATGGCTCCCCAAATTGTTTGGGAGTTTTGTTGTTGTTGTTGTTCTTTGGTTTTGTGTTTCTTCAGACAGGGTTTCTCTGTATAGCCCTGTGTGTCTCGGAATTCAGAAATCTTCCTGCCTCTGTCTTCCTCCAAGTGCTGGGATTAAAGGAGTGAACAACCCTGTCTTGCTGATTCATTCATTAATTCTTTTGGAAATAAACATTACAGATGGAGTTGAAAGTTTTAGTGTTCTCCCTAGACCCCGAACTCCTGCCTCTGCCTTCCCCAAATGCTGGGATTAAAGGCATATTCTCAGCACCTTGCCTGGTGCACCTTTATTCATTCATTCATTCATTCATTCATTCACTCATTCATTCGGAAATACAGATTACAGGTGCAATTGCAACTTGTAGTGTGTTCCTTTCCCACATTTATTTAAGACAGTGTCTTGCTGTATAGCCCAATCTGGTCGTCTTTTTTTTTTTTTTTAGGTTTTTTGGAGATAGGCTTTCTCTGTACAGCCCTGGCTGTCCTGGAACTCACTCTGTAGCCAGGCTGGCCTCGAACTCAGAAATTCGCCTGCCTCTGCCTCCCAAGTGCTGGGATTAAAGGCGTGTGCCACCACTGCCCGGCTTTTTTTGTTTTTTGTTTTTTGCTTTTCAGGCTGGTCCTCTTGCCTCAGCTTCTGAGTGCTGGGGCTAGAAGTGTGCAGAATCACGTCCGGCCAGTGTGCCTCTTCCTAACCTTGTTCTTATACTTTCTTCTACTGAGGGCACACATATTCTGTTTTTGTTTTTTGTTTTCCGAGACAGGGTTTCCCTGTATAGCCCTGGCTGTCCTGGAACTCACTCTGTAGACCAGGCTGGCCTCGAACTCAGAAATCCGCCTGTCTCTGCCGCCCAAGTGCTAGGATTACAGGCGTGAGCCACCACACCTGGCTGACACATATATTCTGAATTTCTTTGTTCTCTTGAATTTATGTTTTTGCTTTATGTGCATGCATCATTAAATAATAGTTGGCATTGTTTTGCATGCTTTAAATTTTGTATTAATGATCCCACTCTGAACTTTGTTTTTATTTAGCATTTTGTTACACATTACTTTTCTATAAAAAGTTAAAAAACAAATTGTTCAAAGTTAGGCATGGTGCTATACACCTTTAATCCCAGCACTTGGGCTGGAGAGATGGCTCAGTGGTTAAGAGGACTGACTGCTCTCCCAGAGGTCCTGAGTTCAATTCCCAGGAATCACATGGTGGCTCCCAACCATCTATAATGGGATCCAATACCCAGTACCCTCTTCTGATGTGTCTGAAGGCAGCTAAAGTGTACTCACATACATAAAATAATATATCTTTTCTAAAACTTATTATATGTAAGTACACTGTAGCTGTCTTCAGATACCCCAGAAGAGGGCGTCAAATCTCAGTACAGATAGTTGTGAGCCACTATGTGGTTGCTGGGATTTGAACTCAGGACCTTCGGAAGAGCAGCCAGTGCCAGTGCCAGTGCCCTTAACCGATGAACCATCTTTCCATCCCCCAGTAAATAAATCTTTTAAAAAAAAAAGTTTAATGCCAGCACTTGAGAGGCATAGGCAGGAAGATCTCCCTGAGCTTTAGACCAGCGTGGTCCACATAGTAGATTCCAGGTTATCCAGGCCTGCATGGTAAGAACCTTTTTCAAAACTAAATAAACAAAAAATATTTATAGTTATGTATGTGCAATGACTTCAGCATGGGCTCCAGGGATCTGAACCCAAGTTGCACTTACAGGGCAAATGCCTTTACTTGCTAAGCCATGTTCCGACCCTCTGTGTGTATGTGCGCTCTTGCTTGCCTGCCTGCCTGCCTGTCTGTCTGTCTGTCTGTCTGCCTGTGTCTCCTTACCTTTAAAAGGGGTCCAGAGATAAATACCTTTACCTACTAACTCACTGGCCTCTGGACCTTCTTTTTATTTTTTTAATGTATATTCATTGTATAATTGAGTTTCAGAATGACATTTTCATTCAGCATTTTTCTGAGATTCAGTTGTGTTGATAGTGTGGCTATTGCATTGATTATCAGGATTGGAATATTTCACTGTTTATAGATATGTCTTAGTAGAGCGGGGAGTACGGGTATAAACCACAGTTAACCAGTTTCTCATAGCACTATATTTTATAGTTCGCCCTCAAATAAAATCAACATATCTATAACTGAAGTGGTTATTTTTCATTCAGTAATACCTTCTTTACAAGTTCTGATTTTTCCCCCTGATATTCTAATCTACTCTGGCTTTATTCTGTTTTATTAGAAACAATATTCATGAACTACCAAAGGTTATCATTTGCTTAATGGAAAAAAGAAAATTTTGTGGAATTTCTTTTTGAAAGGGTGCTCTTGGAATATTTTTATCTTATTTTCCATTATGTATAAGGGGAGGGTGGCAAACATGAGTCCACTGCCTGTAGAAGCCAGAAGAGGACAGTGGGTTCCTTGGAGTTGGAGTTACAGGCCCTTGTGAGGCCCAGCGTGGGTGCTGGGAACATAAGTGGGGCTGGACCTGAGTCTCCTGCAGGAGCAGTGTGTGCTCTAACCACTGAGCCATTTGTGCAGCTCAGGAGGCAGCGTTCTGCTGTGTAGCTCCCTCTGGCCTCTGAGTTCTCAGTCCTGCCCCAACCTTCCCAGTGCTTAGATGTTCAAACGTACTCGTGACGAACACTACTTGAAGATGTATTCAGGTGGGGAGCTGAGGGACCGAAGAGAAGAATATTTTCTGCTTATTGAAATTTGCTTCTGGGCAGTGGTGGCGCACGCCTTTAATCTCAGCACTCGGGAGGCAGAGACAGGCGGATTTCTGAGTTCGAGGCCAGCCTGGTCTACAGAGTGAGTTCCAGGACAGCCAGGACACTGAAAAACCCTGTCTCGAAAAATCAAAAAACAAAAAGAAATTTGCCAACTGAGGCCCCAGTTCAGTATGCCAGAGCACTCTTAGCGGCTCTTCCCATGTTTGCCGCGTGCGGTCTCACCTGCTCGCCCTCCCCAGGCGGTGTTTGTTAGCCAGGATTGGTGTAAACAGCTGTCTGTCCACAGCCAACATGTGTGTCTGCGTGTGATCAGGGGCACCGGCCTTTGCTAGCCCACTTTGTCTCCTTTGTCTCCTGACATAGGATTGTGGCAGTTCAGTGATGAGTTTGTGTCTCAGGATCCAGTCCACAGTCTTAGTAACTTAACCTTCAAGGTAATCTGTGACAGGATAAGGCCTCTGCTTAGTGTCTTACCTCTGTTTGGTCTTTGTATTTACATTTAAATAATAGAATTAGTTTATCCAGTTCTAAAAACCCTTTTGTTGGGATTCATATTTGAATTCATAGACTTACCAGATCAGGGTCCTGCGGCCTTGCTACCTAGCCAGCTTAGCCAAATCTGAAAATCCAAGTTCAATGAAAAATGCTGTCAGAAAATGGAGTACACACCCGCATGCATGTGCCCTCACACACCTCAAAAATAAACAAAAAATTACTGACATTGGTGAATCTACCTAATGGTAAGCTTACTGAAGTATTTAAGGGTCTTATATTGACATTTGCAATTTACTTTGAAATTCAACAAAATCAAATATGGATTGACATAAAGAAAAAATATATATATATATTAAAATGTTAAATTCCTTCCGTTTGGTTTGTGCATTTAAACTTTATTATGATAAAAAAATCTTTGAATTCTGACTGTTCAATAACAACAGAACAAGAAAATCAACCAGATATTTTAAAATGGTAAAAGGATTTGAAAAGACATCTCTCATAAAATGGTATTCAGTGTCACAGAAAATGATGCCACAGGCCTAAGAGGATAGCTTTTATCATCAAAGTTACAAATGATAACTAGTATCGACAATACCAATACTAATGGAACAGCTAGATCCTTTATATACTACATAGTAATATGAAATAATGCTGCTATAACAATGTGGCGTTTCCTCTAAGAAGTTAAAGATAGAACTTTATGATCCACATGGTCCATAAAGCCTACTTCTAGGTAACCACATGAATTGAATCCCAAAGACATTGATGCCCTGTACACAGTAGCAAACACACACACACACACACACACACACACACACACACACAGACACACACTGCATTCAGAAGGGGAAATCTTGCTGTGTGTGACAGCATAGATCAACCTTAAAGACATAATAACAGAAACAACCCAGTCACAGAAGGACAGATACGGGTATAATTGCACTTCTGTGAGGGATTGAAACATGCTTGGGATGGTTTCCAGGGCCCTGGTAAGGAGGTGTAGGTGATTGCTGTCAGCAGATAGTTGCAGGGCTTGGGATACAGCTTAGCAGGTAGTCATACCAGTACTAGAGCCAGAATTCTTGCCTAGGATGCACCAGAGCAGGAGGAGTAAAGAAAGGAGAAAGGAAGTCCAGAAGGAGGGAGAGAAGGTAGGCCTGAAGGCAGACAAACTGGGAATGGTAGTACATACCTGTTAATCCCAGGAGGCAGGGCGAGGATCAAGAGTTCAAGGTTATCCTTGCTTACTTAATGATTCTAAGGTCAGCCTGTCCAATATGAGACTCTATCAAAAAAACTGAAAGGGAGGGAATATTTCAGTTATATAAGACAGATAAGTTATAGAAATCTGTACTGGTGGGTGTAATTAATACTGTTTTGCGCACAAAATTTTATTCAAGATGGATCTTATGTTAAAATATTGCCAGTTTTATAATAAAATGTTGGGGGCAATAATGTCAGGGCTTAAGATTTTCACGGGATAGCTAGCTGGGTACAACAAGGTGCCTGTAATCCCAGCACTTAGAGCAGAGGCAGGAAGATCACTTTGATTCCAGGCTAGTCTACGTTATGTACTGTGATTCTGGAAGAAGAAAAAAATCTACACCATGTCTCTATGATAGAAAGCAGACCAGCCTCTGGCTTTTGCTTGATCTGGGATTTTTTTAGAGTGTCTCTCTTTAACAAGGACATGATAGCACTGAGCAGCCTGCAGACAGAAAGGCTCGCTGTAGTTTACCTATTTAGAATATACATGTGGAGCCAGGCGGTGGTGGCGCACGCCTTTAATCCCAGCACTTGGGAGGCAGAGGCAGGCGGATTTCTGAGTTCCAGGACAGCCAGGGCTACACAGAGAAACCCTGTCTCGGAAAAAACCAAAAAAAAAAAAAAAAAAAAAAAAAAAAAAAATAGATTTTACATGTGAATATAATGTTAGCAGCTTAATTTTTAATCTAAACCTTTTATGGACTGGCAGGAAAGGATAAGGTGACATGCTGTCTTTGATGTTAACCCATCGCTATCAAGAGTGAGTAGTAGTTACTTAGACTTAGCCATCCAAACAACCCCAGGGCTTCTCTGCATCGGTCTCAGGACAGCTAGACCAACTTTTATATATATATATATTTTTTTTTTTTGGTGGACTAGGGAAATGTTCATCTCCTTTGCCAGAATCCTTGGCACATGGTCCGGCTTAGTTCTTCCATGTGGCCCTTCATAGGTGGGAGTCTACAGGTTGCTTGAAGTTTCCCAGTTCCTTGACGTGCTAGTCTTGGAGCAGTGGAAGGGCCGTGGAGCTAGAAGTGCAGTGTGAAGCCCCGAGCGTGTCTCACTGTGGCAGCCCTTTCTCTCAGTGCTGTAGCACGTCCTGGTCCCTTTGAGAACACTGTTCTAACAGAGTGAGCCAGTAAAACAGCAACAGCATTGTACAAAATTCAAGACGGTATTTGGCAGGAAGGTAGACCCCTTTTGCTTCCTGAAAGACTGACTGTGAATGTCTATGGTTCGTGGGAACAGTAGTGAGGAATACTGATGATGCTGTAAGCATTCTGTTCTCACTGATGGTGTGCTGCTGTCTGTCTCCTACCCTTGCAGTCTCCTGCTTAATCTCACCACATACTTATTATTTCAGGTCCTGTGGGAATGGCTGCTGCTGCTGCTGTGGCAACAGGGAAGAAACGGAAACGACCTCATGTATTTGAGTCTAATCCGTCTATCCGAAAGAGACAGCAGACACGTTTGCTTCGGTGAGGGCTGCCTTACCCCATCTTGCTGTTCTCCACATGCTTCCTGTGTGGATGTCAAGAGCTAGAACATTCTTTACTGGATTCCCCCAGACACTGGGGTGGAGTATTTGATAACAGGTTTAGACTTGGAATCACCCCCGTAAAATTAAATTGATGAACATTCAGAAAATATGATGTAGTACATGCATAATACATGCATAACACTGGGCAGCTGTCTGGTTCAAGCATTTGATTCCAGCATTTGGGAGGTAGAGGGAGGGGGATCTCAGTGAGTTCAAGGCCAGCCAAAGCTACAGAATGAGACAGTGTCTTAAAATGAGGAAGGACTGAAGGGAGGGAGGAAGATGTCTAACCACACATTGGTTCATCCAGGAAACTTTGTGCACCTGCTATGTTCCGGCAGCACTCTAGACATTGGGACGCTGAGCAAAAGGGCTCTTAAAGAATTTATGTTCTGAAGCCGGGCGATGGTGGCACATACCTGTAATCCCAGCACTCTGGGAGGCAGAGGCAGGTGGATTTCTGAGTTCGAGGCCAGCCTGGTCTACAGAGTGAGTTCCAGAATAGCCAGGGCTACACAGAGAAACCCTGCCTTGAAAAAACAAACAAACAAACAAACAAACAAACAAACAAATAAACAACCCCCGCCTAAAAAAAAGAGTGGAGAGAGGATTGGAAGCAGTGAATATCAACTGTTCATTATTCATTCAAGAAATGATTTTCTGTGGTACTATATATAGTCCCTGTCTATATATACAGGGTGAAATGGCAGTATTCTGTGTATCTGTTGCTTCCAACTGGTGTCTCACTTTATTGGAGGGTTTGCTTTCCAAGATTAGTCACCTTAGAGGGTCAACCATAGTCCAAAAATATTAAATGGAGAATTGTAAAATAGATAATGAGTTTTAAATAATTTTACTAAGGATATTGTTATAATTTGAATATTTTATTTTAAAATTTTAATTTAATTATTTTATGTGTATGGGTGGTTTGCCTGTGTATATATGTGTGCCATGTAAGTACCTGGCGCCCACATTGGTCAGAAGAGGGTTTTGTATGCCTATATGGGTTTATTTGCTCTTGAGGAAACCAGAGACATTGAGCCACTTAAAGTTGGAGTGACAGACAGTTGTAGGCCATATAAGGATGTACTAGGAATCCAACCCAGATCCTGGGAAAGAGCAGTAAGTACTCTCAACCATTGCGCCATCTCTCTAGGCTTTCTCATTGTATAGGAAGGAAACACGATACACAGGGGGTTTCATTCCATCTCCACTCATAGGTATCCAGGGGGTGTTGGAGCAAACTCCAGAGGTGAGTGGGCTACATGCATCCTCATGGCAAACACTGTGGGTTTGTGTTTTAGATTCTCTGCTGTGATAAAATACACTGATCACAAGAAATGGGGGGGTGGGGGTGGGGGTTGCTTAAGTCATGTCCCTTCAGGTCAAGGTCGCCAGTGAGGGAAGTCAGAGCCAGGGCCTGGCAGACCCATGGTGAGCGCTGCTTGCTTGCAAGCTTTATGGATTTTGTTTTGTAATCTTGGTATTTGCATTTTTAATTTTTTTTTTTTTTTTTTTTTTTTTTTTTGCTATGTGGGAGTTCACCTCATAGACCATGTTGGCCTTGAATTTACAGATTGCCTGCCTCAGTTTCCCAAGTGCTGGGATTAAAGGTGTATACCAAACCACTACTTGTAGGGTTATATTTAACTAGTTTTCTAACACAGCCCAGGACCACCTGTCCAAAGAATAATGCTGCCCACCATGGCCTGAGTCCTGCTATATCAGTTAGCAATCAAGATAAATCTCTCACAGACATACCCATTTGCTCAGTGAGAATGCCTTCTCTGGTGCCTGTAGGCTGTGTCGACTTGACAGGTAAGGCTAAGTAGGACAGTGTATCTGTATGACAACAAAATACACTGCTGTAGCTCACATGGCGGTGTAGTGCACACGCTTTATCTCACAGACTTCCACTCCTCTCTCCGTCCTTCCTAGTCTCATCTTTCAGATCACATCTGACCAGAATTGTCTCCTCACAGTAAGTTTGCTCGCCTCCATCTCAGCATCATCTGTCACTGTAACCTTTTGTTTCCATTCTGTTCAGGAAACTCAGAGCCACGTTAGATGAGTACACGACACGAGTGGGACAGCAAGCGATTGTGCTCTGCATCTCCCCCTCCAAACCCAACCCCGTCTTCAAGGTGTTTGGCGCAGCACCTTTGGAGAATGTGGTAAGTCAGATCTGAGCGGTTCCCAGAGGCCTCTACTTTGTGTAGGCTTTGGCCTTTTCTTCTTTTCGGGTCAGTGCTCAGGGATGGAAGGATGCAACTGGTTTATGCAGATTGAAACAAATAGGACCAGCTCCTGCAATATTCAGAAAGATTCCTTCTTAGTGGTCTTCTCACTTCAGCGGAGAGCAGCGGACGGTAGGCTTCTGTTGAACCTCGAATGCTTGACTTGGTGGCCAAAGCACTTTCATGCTTTGAGTATATATACTAATTTTTTAAAGGATCATTACTGATTTTACTTACTAAAGCAATGTATTGTACCCCAACAGATGCAGTTTTTTTAAAAAAAAAAAAAGGAGAATGTTTTACTTAAGAAACCAGTGTAGGGCTGACGATGAAGGCCAGTTGGTAGAGCCCTTGCCTAATGTGCATGAAGTGTTGGGTTCCGTCCTAAGCACCCTACCAGTTGTGGTATATGTCTGTAATCTCAGCAGTCAGGCGCAGAGGCAGGAGGATCAGGTATTCAAGGTTGGCTGGCTGGCTACAAGGGTATCCTGAGCTAAATTAGACATCTTTAAAAAGGAAGGAAGGAAGGAAGGAAGGAAGGAAGGAAGGAAGGAAGGAAGGAAGGAAGGAAGGAAGGAAGGAAGGAAAGAACCAATGTAAAATTTTGATTTATATCTGAAGCAAAACACTAGAAGATTTCAGGATGTTAATATTATAAGCCAAATTAGATGCATTTTATTAACTATGTATTTGGATATTTAAAACTCTCTTTTGCCTTTTTTTTAAGTTGGTTTAGGCATGGTAACACATGCCTTTTTCCCAGTCCTCAGCAGGAAGAGCCAGTGGGATCAAGACCAGCCTGGGCTACATATCTTTATATTTGTTTGTATGTGTGTATGTGCTCCTGGAGACCAGAGAAGGGCATGGCGTCTCCTGGCTCTGGAGTTACAGGGGGTTCGAAGCTACCATGTGGTGCTGAAGAGGGAACAGGGTCATCTGGATGAGCAGCAGTCGGCCTTAACCACTGAGCCATCTCTTCCTGTCTATAATTAAAAAAATTAAATCCACCGATTTTTCCTCAGTGTCCTCTGTGTAAAACAAAGCCAGCAATACCTTCTACACTGGGGACAGACATTAAAACTGACTGTTCAGCCGGGCGGTGGTGGCACACGCCTGTAATCCTAGCACTTGGGAGGCAGAGGCAGGTGGATTTCTGAGTTCGAGGCCAGCCTGGTCTACAGAGCGAGTTCCAGGACAGCCGGAGCTATGCAGAAAAACCCTGTCTCGAAGAAAAAAAAAAAAAAAAAAAAACAACTGACTGTTCTCCCATAAAAAACTGCTCAGGAGAAATAGCACAAAGAACACTGAGCTCAGCAGAGGTGGGGCTAACTCACTGACTGCTGTGCTTTGGGGGCAGCACAGGGCTCTGTGCAAACTGTAGACTTTCTTGAACTTGACAGGAATAGTCTGAAATATTTTCTTGATAACAATGAGAATTTCCCAAGATGTTTTCCAGGGCTTCTGAAGGTAAAGCTCTTCAGTCAGAGACAGGAGCTGTTAGCATCTGCTAGGGCTTAGTGAGCGCACCTGACCATGCTCACGGCCATGGGGCAGGGGAGCTCTGGAGTTAGACCCAGCTTCCTGCAAGTCATCCAGCTACCTTTATTTCATCTTCTCTCCCTGATAGATCAGTGGACTGTCCTTCATTTGTTTATATAGGTTTTTAAAAGTCTCTTCACTTGTAGAAAATGTAGGCCAGTGTTTTAACTGTAGTAGCTGTGGGACTGGGGAGGTTGGTCAGTTGGTAAAAGAGTCACATGCAAGCCTGGAGCCTGAGTTTGAATCTCCATCTCTTAGCTACATGCTCCAGATGACAAGCTTTAGTCTCCATGGAGTATGCATACGTTTTTAAAAAGATCTTTTATGGAAATTTCCAAAGACTCTTTGTATCTAGAAAGCTTCATAAATGCTGAATCATAGTATCTTGTCCAAGACCTTTGTCTTTTCTTTTGTCTTCAACCTGACTAAAGGCTAGTTTCTAAATTTTCCTTCTTTTTTTTTTTTTTAAAGTTTTATTTATTTATTGTATGTAAGTAGACTAGCTGTCTTCAGACACACCAGAAGAGGGTATCAGATCTCATTACAGATGGTTGTGAGCCACCATGTGGTTGCTGGGATTGAACTCAGGACCTCCGGAAGAACAGTCAGTGCTCTTAACCGCTGAGCCATCTCTCCAGCTCCCCTAAATTTTCAATAGTAAATTTGTTT
Organism: Apodemus agrarius; assembly: GCA_964023405.1. Taxonomy (NCBI): domain Eukaryota; kingdom Metazoa; phylum Chordata; class Mammalia; order Rodentia; family Muridae; genus Apodemus; species Apodemus agrarius. The sequence goes on from OZ030006.1 coordinate 55,071,633, forward strand.
CTAGAATTCAAATTATCTTTGTAAATGTACTAAACCTAACCTTCTATCCTTGGTATTCATAAGAATATTTGGTAATATATTCTTTGTGTCTGAATACATGATATATTCCATGTTACATGTTAAAAAGAAAGGGTTTTTTGGGAGGCAGAGCAGGCAGATCTCTGAGTTTGAGGCTATCCTGGTCTACAGCCAGTTCTTCACAAAGAACCCTGTCTTGTAAAACCAAGAGAAAGGGAAGGTGGGAGGGAGGGAGGGAGGGAAGGTTTATTTAGTCTCTGCTCAGCAGTGCCATCATGTATTGGTGTGCACACTGTATTCAGGGGATAATAATATATTTGACACTAAGAATTTAAAGCAGGAAGATAACTAAGACAGGAACACTTAAGGTTTTTCAGAGCACATGTGGAAATTGCATTGGACTTTGAAAAAATAAACACTATTTGGATAAGAAGCAGAAAAGAATTTGCTAGAAACAAAAACTTATGGGGAGGATGGCAGCAGTTTTAGATGCACTGTGATTTCAGGGTTGGGGGTGCGGGGTGCAGAGTGGGGAAATTGAGAGACCAGATAGAACTGAAACACCAGCTTTCTGATTCTGGGAAATCTACCTTACTAAGCAAGCTTCAGTGGGAGTACTGTACTCACCTGGAATTATTTTGTTGCAAATTACTATAAAACATAACTCCATCAGCACTCTTTTAATCAGTATTGTTAAGGAATTATATAGTATTGTTACGTTTATCAAAATACCAGAATATGACTTTTCCTGATCCATAAAAATGGCTTACTTGATACTGACTGATATAATAGTAATAATAGCCCAGTGTTTTCCCATCTTTGAATGCCAGATATCACCACCATGATCAAAAAGTGTTTTTATACCATTTTCAGTTCTCCTGTAGGCTTACACATGAGTTCAACCCGATATAGTAAGTTTAAAGAACCCAGACTTAGAAGAGTTGGTCTTTGTTTTATCCCCCAAAATAGAAGCCTGTACAATGTCTTAATAGTGGCAGATGTTTATGTCATGTGCTGGTGATATTTGAAACAGTTTTTGAATTAGTCAAGTTATAGTGAGTGTAGTGTTGGAACTGTTTTTCTCTCATCTCCTTGGCCCTCCTCACTGGAGGGTTCTATAGCTTTGGAACTGGACTAGTCACTGCTGTCGAGGTCAGCGAGGTACAGCATGGGGTCCTTCTCTTTGGAGCCTCACAGTGAGACCCCACTAAGGAAGTAAGTTCACAGAACAGAAAACATGGTTGGAACTTCTTGTCCTAATTTAACAAAATTCTCCCCAAGAGAATGCCTTAAGACCTGAAAACAAGTTAATTTCCTATCCCATCTAGTTATATTTCCGTAATTCCTAGCTTTATTATCCCTAGAGACATTCTCACCCCCTTGTGTATTCTTCTAAGTGAATAAACCCAATACTGATGATGGTGAATTCAAGGTTTGCCTCCCTTGCTTGTGATGGAAGAATGCACACATGCGGACTGTGCTGCAGCTCTGGGAGCGGCTGTTGTCTTAAGATGGGTTTCACTACGATGGTGAAGACTGGAGTCAGGGTCAGAACTGGACTGACACACAGTGGGACACCGTGGCTTTGAGGTTCACCACCTTCTCCAGCCATTGCCTGAAGGGAGGAGAGGGGCTCCCTGGCCTCGGGCCTTGCTAGTGATGGTACTTTGGCACTCATTCTTTTCAGCCTCTTAAGCACTTGGGTCTTCTATCTGTATGGTTCCTGGCTTTCTCAAAATAAATAAATAAATAAAATAGCAGTTTCAAATACATTAGTGTTTAGAGACATAAGCCCTCAGATCTGGAAAATGATTTTAGCAGTGAACTGTCAATTGAATGTGACTGGGGACATGGCAAGCCTGGGAAATGCAGAGTGATGAGAGAACTCTGGCCTGAGAAAACAGGACTTTTAACAGGAAGCAGTGGGCCTCTCCCACTGGCTCCTTCCTACTGCTGTTACCTAAAATTTCATCATCATTCCGTTTGATTCTGTCCAAGGTGGTGTCTTTGGGCCCGTGGGTATTTTCACCTTCTACTTAGAGTATTGTTCCCAGAGCTCTGTGGAGGCTAAGGGAGACCAGCCCCACCCACTTTCTTGTTGCTGGGCACCAGCCCCACCCACTTTCTTGTTGCTGGGCACCAGCGCTCCCTGGCTGTTGAGCATCTTGTTTACTTGTGCCCGTAATTCCCCGCAGGTGCGAAAGTACAAGAGCATGATCCTGGAAGACCTGGAGTCTGCTCTGGCAGAACACGCCCCTGCGCCACAGGAGGTTAATTCAGAACTGCCGCCTCTCACCATCGATGGGATTCCAGTCTCTGTGGACAAAATGACCCAGGTACAGGGCGGGAAATGAGGAGGAGATGCAGAGACACGAGACGAGATATGGGCGGGCCTCTCCTGCTTTGCTAGCTTTGTGGTTGGTGATGTGGCCAGAGCTTGAGACAGACTGGAGTGTGGCAGCCTTGGGCAAGACCAAGTCCCAGGAGCAGCCTCCTGACTAAGCATACACGAGCACCCTTCCCCGCTGCCCATGCTCTCCCTTAACCCGGGGCTCTGTGCTAGTGAGGGAAACTTTCTGCTTGGGGTTAGTCCCACCTGGAGACTGTTCAGAGTTCCAGGAGACGAGTTTAGCAGGCTAGGCTGCTTCTCTGTTCTCCCCACTCTTGCTCCCACCCCCAGGTATTTGAGGTAGGGTTTCTCTGTGTAGCCTTGGGTGGCTTGGAATTTGCTGTGTAGACCAGGCTGGCCTCAAACTCAGAACAGTTGCCTCAGCCTCCGAGTGCTGGGACTAAAGTGTGCTACCACACCTGGCGTATTTACCAACTTTTAGTTTTGTTCTGTTTCTCTAGGTAGAATTTTAAAGCAGTGACTTTTTATTTTTTTATTGCTCTCAGTTCAGAAGTTCAGCACCCAAAATAGTGTGCCATCTAAACAATAGTACTGTTTAGCAAATAGCCTAAGAATATCGGAACAAAACTAAATTCAGTAAGGTAGGGATCAGCTGGTTCCTTGAATGGGTCTGAACCAGAGACTCAGCAGAAATAGCATTGCATTTTATAAATAGAAAGCTAGAGCTGAGTTTGGTATCACATGGGCTACGATCCTGGCACCTGAGGAGAGATGTGGGAGAATCATAAGAGATCAAGGCTACCCTGCAATACTTAGTGAGGCTCTGCCTTTTTAAAATAAAATATGTTCTAAACCTAAACTGTGATCTTTTGATTTTTGGAGCATATAGCATTCTGTGATCATGAAAGGTCTTTCAGCCATCATTCAGAAAGAAAGGCATACCGTGCCCTTTCACAGTTACGTTCTGTTGCTGGTTCCATTTTGCATGGCTAATTTTAAAAATGTTCTCTGTCTCTCAGCCATAAAGTACAGGAAAGGCCAGCTGAGCCTCTGGTGTAGGATACTGGTACGAATTCTCTTCTGGAAGGGTTTTTCTGTCTCGCTGCCATTTTTGACGTGTTAGTTGAAATGGCCCAAGGTTTTAATGGTAAACATGCCTAAATGCTGATTTCCATGGAGAGCAACCTATAGCCACGAAAAAATGGAGCGGTTACTGTTTGGAACCTCAGTGGGCTTCGTTCCATGCCACATGCTTGTTAAAACAGCATGGCACAGTGACAGATCCGGGAGAGCTGGCACTTGATCCCAGCTGTACAGCCGCTGTTGCAAGCCCCTTCTCACTGCAGTTGAGGATTGAAAATAAAACATAGCAAATAGCTTTAAAATGCTTCAGCATTTTAAAGGAGTCCCATGAGATGGTTAAAGGCACTTGCCGACAAGCCTAGCCACCTGAATCCAGTCTCCAGGATTCCCATGGTGGGAGGAGAGAACTGGCCTCCAAAAGTTATCCTCTGACTTCATGAGCTCTGTGGTAATGTGGTAATAAATAAACATTTAAAAATTACAATGTGAAGAGGACTAGGTAGGATGATAAAAGACCATCCTTACCAGAATGGAAATTTCTAAGCATTCAGAAAATGTTCAGATCCGCTTATTTTCTCCCTCAGCCTCTTATTGTTGCTTCCTCATATTTATACTTTACTTTCATCTTAACCTGAGCCTAACACCTCTCTGTGTCAAATGATCTTAAAGCTTTTCACTTTTAATAGTAGCAAAAGGAGTGTTTAATTTCACACTAAGCCTGGTAGACAAGAGGCATGGGAAAAGCCCTTGTCCCTACTGTCCATGAGAATATAAGCTGGCACGCCTCCTAGGATGCTGGCTGGGAGGGCTGAGTGACATTAAAGTGTGACTGCCCAGTGTGGACAGTGGCCCAGAGGTTACCCTGAATCTGCTTCTCAGCAACTGTGCTCTCAGCGGCTTACGACAGCCTAGATCTCCAGCTCCAGAACCTGACAGCCTCTGCGAGTGCTTGAACTGAAGGTACCTCTCACCATGTGTGACATAATGAGAAATAAGAGGTATACATAATCTTTAAAAAGGTGTGTGTGCTGCTCTCTAGAGAAGAAGCGATGATGTTTACTGTTTGTGACAGCATTGCTTATAACAGGAAAAGTTCCAGAGTATAGAATTTAACTCAAAGTTAAATTCCAATAGGAATGCCAACTCCTTACATGGGGAGAGGCATACAGTGGCCCAGAGATGACAAGGCTGCTTACTATTCAGTGACTTATCTATTACAGTAGACGAGTACCTGGGAGATATAGCAAACAGCTTGTAAAGTCGCATTTCTAATATACCTAATTTTAGGAGGCTTTACTGTTTTTCATTTTTTTCAAAGACTAGATTTTTTTTTTAAAATACAGAGAACACAAAGTGCTGATTGACATCATTTTCCAAAATGTGTGCACAAAACATGCTCAAGTGTGTACACTAAAGTTTGTAAGAATGTACATCAGAATGTTAAGTGATTAGTTATGCATGGTGACAGGGTACTTTTCATTTTCTTTGTAGATAAGCATGGATTAATAATTTGTGGGTGTACTGACTGGTTTGTGTGTTGGAGTTATCACAGAGAAAGGAGCTTCAGTTGAGGAAATGCCTCCATGAGATCCAGCTGTAAGGCATTTTCTCAATTAGTGACCAAGGAGGGAGGGCCCAGCCCCTTTTGGGTGGAGCCATTCTTGGGCTGGTGGTCTTGGGTTCTATAAGAAACCCAAGGGCAGGGGAAGCAAGCCAGTAACATCCGTCCATGGCCTCTGCATCAGCTCCTGCTTCCTGACCTGTTTGAGATCCAGTCCTGACTTCCTTTGGTGATGAACAGCTGTGTGAAAGTGTAAGGTGAATAAACCCTTTCCTCCCCAACGTGCTTCTTGGTCATGATGTTTGTGCAGGAATAGATACCCTGACTAAGACAGTGGGTTTTCTTTTTATGAGTATTTTGTTGTTGTTGTTGTTGTTGTTGTTGTTGTTGTTTTCTTGTTGTTTTGTTTTTGTTTTTTGAGACAGGGTTTCTCTTTGTAGTTCCGGCTGTCCTGGAACTCACTCTGTAGACCAGGCTGGCCTCGAACTCAGAAATCTGCCTGCCTCCGCCTCCCAAGTGCTGGGATTAAAGGCGTGCGCCACCACCACCCGGCTATGAGTATTTTTATAATCACAGAAATCAAAGTATTTTCAGTTTTTACATTTAACTTGAATTTTTTAGGGTACAAGTTTGAGATGAAAATTTCATGAACTGGGGCCGGGCGTTGGTGGCGCACGCCTTTAATCCCAGCACTTGGGAGGCAGAGGCAGAGGCAGGCAGATTTCTAAGTTCGAGGCCAACCTGGTCTACAAAGTGAGTTCCAGGACAGCCAGACCTACACAGAGAAACCCTGTCTGGGGGGGGGGAGAAACTTTAGCCGGGTGTGGTGGCATACGCCTTTAATCCCAGCACTGGGGAGGCAGAGACAGGTGGATTTCTGAGTTTGAGGCCAGCCTGGTCTACAGAGTGAGTTCCAGGACAGATAGGGCTATACAGAGAAACCCTGTCTCAAAAAAAAAAAAAAAAAAAAAAAAAGAAAGAAAGAAAGAAAGGAAGGAAGAGAAGAGAAGAGAAAAGAAGAGGAAAAGAAAAAGTCATGAAGTCTTTTTACCACCTTGGACCTCTCTAGACAATTGGAAGGTATACTATAGCATCCTTCACAAGGCACCCGTTTGTGTTCTCTCTCTCTTAGACACATACATAAGAGAGAGACTGAGACTTCTGCTTTAAAGTCCAGAAAGCACAATTCGGATATGACTATAGCTATAAAAAGCCAAGTGATGTAATGTTAATTCTAGATGTCAGACCATATGGGTAATTTATGGCTTTCTTAAAGTGATCAAGTAAGTCCTGGGAAACTAGACTATACTACAGATATGTTCTGTTAACTGTCATAACTATACTTTATGATGTGGAGGTGACTCGTTTCTATGGAGCTAACATAGATGTGTGATTCTGTATACAGACCTGAAATGCATTCTGAATCATCCAAGGAGACTCATTTCATGCTGGCCTCGAGTTAGCTTTATTGATTCTGTAAATTAGTTTGCTTGTTTTTATAAGAATACTAACATCTACTTTCTAGTCCAAGCACTACAATATATTAACTCTAGGCCTCACTTTTTTCCTTAATGATTTATTTATTTATTTATTTATTTATTTATTTATTGTATATGAGCATGCTGCCGTTGACACCAGAAGAGGGCATCGGATTCCATTACAGATGGCTGTAAGCCACCATGTGGTTGCTGGGAATTGAACTCAGGACCCCTGGAAGAGCAGCCAGAGCTCTTAACCACTGGGCCATCTCTCCAGCCCTCTAGGCCTCAGTTTTATGAGCCTTCCTGCCTCATAAAGTTGGAGGAAGTAAAAATTAGGTATTGTGGAAAAAAGTGCTTTGAAAACTAAACCATCGTACAATTGTATTATTACTGGTAGCATTTATTTCTTCTCAAAGACTTTGTTTCAAGAGAGGGTCTCGGGCTAGAGAGATGGCTCAGTGGCTAAGAGCACCGACTGCTATTCTGAAGGTCCTGAGTTCAACTCCCAGCAACCACATGGTGCCTCACAACCATCTGTAACAAGGTCTGATACTCTCTTCTGGTGTGTCTGAAGACAGCTACAGTGTACTTACATAGAGAGGGTCTCTCTATGAGTAGCCGTGGCTTACCTGGAATTTGCTATGTATATCAGGCTGACCTCAAACAGACAGAAATTTGCCTGTCTGTATTCTCTGTGCTGGAATTAAAGGCATGTGCCACCACACTCAGGTGCAGTTGGCTTTGTTTTTAATTGTTGGGGAGGGAGAAAGAGAGTATGTGTACATGTATGTATGCAGATGCCTGTAGAAGCCAAAAGCCAACATGTTTTACCCTGCAGTCCTCTGCAGAAGCAGTAAGCATTCTTACCCGCTGAGTCACCTCCCGGCTCCCCTTTCTTTTCACTTTAAACACTGAAAATTGGCTCGTGCAAGTAGATGGACATCCTGGAACCTCGCAGCTGACCTTCGTGCAGAACTGACTGCCCTGAATTCAGGAAGCAGAGCTGGCCGGGGCTCTGCTGCTGCTGTTGTCCTTTGGATTTTTCTTGTCTTTTTTGCTTCATTTTGAATGTATAATTCTTGGCCAAGTACGATGGTGAACATCTGTAACCTCAGCACTTAAGAAGTGAAGGCAGGAGGGCCGAAAGTGCAAGCTCAAGGCCAGACTCGGCTACAAAACAAGTGTGAGGACAGCCGGGCAGCATGAGACCTTGTCATGGAAAGCGTGAATGCACGCAAGGGAGGAAGAGAAAAAAGAATTATTGTCTTTTTACTTACTCTTACATAAAATTTTGAGAAGGTTGAAATAAGGTTTAGCAGAATAATCCGTTTTTGGGGGGTGGGTTAGGTTCTATGTTGCCAAGAGTAGACTTGAACTTTTTTTCCCCCTTGAAACTTGTCTCACTAAGTAGCTCAGGCTATCCTAGACTCACCATGTAACTAGGCTGGCCTTAAATTCACAAACCTGCCTCTGCCTCCCAGGTGTTAGAATTAAAGGCATGTGCCACCATACTCAGAAGGTCTTGAACTTTTGAGCTGAAGCAATTCTCCAGCCTCAGCCTCCCAGGTAGTAGAGACTGTAGGTGTGTACAACTGTGCATGTCTTGTTTTTCAGAAAATTGGCAGGTTGTGTTAGTAAGTTGTTCTAGGTGTCACGTCTCAGCTCTCATCTGTGCTTCTAGGTGCCCACTATGATCAGTAGATGCGGAGTTAGGCATGGGCTCCAGCTCAGTGACGCCAGCCCCTGCTGCTAGTTCTCAGGCACCATTGTTTCCTGAGGATTTTTCACATACTGACAACAGTCTCTGTGGAGGAGAAGCCTCAGCCTTCAACACAGCGTTTGGGAGGTAGGAGGAGGGCACGAGGACTCTGGATTTGAGCACAGTCTGGTCTCCATAGTGAGTTTCGAGCCAGCCAACTAATTGGAGAGGAATTAGTTCTCATTGCCACAGCTGAGTAAGATAGCACTCCCATATTCTGGAGAAGGTGTACATTTTGGGGAGAGCTGTATTCCAAAGGATATGGTAAAGACTCTTATATGGAAGGAATTCTAGAATCATCTCTGCAGAGCCTGCCCAGGATAAGTGGTTCATTCTGCCCCTCTTTCCAGGGGCTCTCCTCCTGCCCCGTGAGCTGGCTATCCTCCTCTGCACTCTCACTGGGGCCATCTTTGTCCCTGGAGCAATGATGCAACTGGGCAGTAATGTGCTAGTTTCAGGACCGCCTTCTGAAATAATCCACAGCAGCTGCTTCGGCAGGAAGGGTTGATCATAGCAATTGATTCGTTTTCCTTCCAAAACATTTTGTCTGCTCTCAGGGTTTTTCAAGGGTTTTATTTGGTTTTGATAAAGCATGGGTGTGTTGTTTCCTATACTAACATAAACATATGCCTTGTGTAATAAAGGGAAATGGCGTAGTCTCTAATAGGTAAAGCCATAGTGATAAAAAGTAGAGTAAAGGTTACCAGGGACTGGGGGAGTCCAAACGGAAGGTAAGGTTTTAACAGAGTTTCTGTTTGGGATGATAAGATTCTGGAAATAGCGGTGATGTCAAATGACACTGTGAGTGCAGTAAGTGTCCTCGAATTGTGCATGCATAGTAGATTTTATGATGTGTAAAACAGTTTAAAGGAGAGAAAGGGGGAGCTGCATTAAAATATATGTCTGGTGGTCTTCAGGGTTGGTTTCACACTAACTTACCTGGGAATTTAAAATCTTGGTATATGGTTCATACTCGAGGCCAACTAAGTCTGAATTTTGTGGCTGAAACTGTAGTGTTAACCCCTCAGATTTTGTATTACCCACTGTTATATAAAAAAAAGTTCCAAGATGCCTCTCTGTGCAAGCAGGCTTCCTTTTTCATGGGTGCATTGTCTTGTAACTCACAGGCTGGTGCTGAACTCCTGACCCTACCAGCTCTGACTCCCAAGTGCTGGGAGTTCAGATACTTGCTGCTACACCCAGCAGGCTTTCCTTACTGTCTCAAGTGTTCAGAGTGTGGATGCCATGCCATGAGTTCCCAGCTGTCAATCAGAGGGGGTGGGGACATGCTCTGGGGCAGAGTGCTTGCCTGGCATATACCAGACACTACGCTTATGCTGCAGTGCCACCAAAAGGGACAGACAGACCGGCATCTTCCTCCGTGGCCTCCACCTGACTGGGGAGATGCCTTGGTGTGTAAACGCTTCTCACATAAGTGTGAGGACCTAAGTTCAAATAGCCAGAAACAACACCACCACCCTGTGTGTTTCCGTCTGTCTGTCTCATACATCTTTTTTTAAAAAATCAGGCAGATTGGGATAGGGACAGCAAGATAGCTCAGCAGGTGGGAGCACTTGCCTCCAAGCCTTAGACAACTGAAGTTCAGTACCCCGACCCATGTGGTGGAAAGTGACAACCCCAACAACCATGCCATAGCACATGTGGCAGTGGGAAATACATCAGTCATAATTTTTAAAGTCTGTGATGTGAGCTGAACGTGGTGGCATATGCTTTTAATCCTAGCACTTGGGGGAATCAGGTAAGTGAATCTGAGTTTGAGGCCATCCTGGTCCACAGAGTGAGTTCCAGGACAGCAGTCTCAATAAAATAAAACAAAACAAAGCCATGTGATGTATTTTTAAGTAGGACACAGTATATTTTAAGCCGAGAAGCATAAGGTATGTTCAAGAATGATAAAGGTGGGGCTGGAGAGATGGCTCAGCGGTTAAGAGCACTGACTGCTCTTCCAGAGGTCCTGAGTTCAATTCCCAGCAACCACATGGTGGCTCCCAACCATCTGTAATGGGCTCTGATGCCCTCTTCTAGAGTGATAGTGTACTCACATATATAAATAATAAATATTTTAAAAGAATGATAAAGGGATGATGACCAAGGAAATTACACATTTAGGATACAGTAAGACCAAGGAGATATTTGCAACTTATATGGTAAAGAATTAATATGCAGAACAAATTAATGCTTCCAATTTAATAAGAAAAATGACAAAGCATTATAAATAGCGAACTGAAAGATATTCAGCAAATATATAAAAAAAATTCAGCTCACTAGTAATAAAAATTAAAATAGGGAACTCTTTCCTCCTTATCAGATAAGTTCAAACCAGAAAGCTCAGTAATGGGGGGGGGGGGAGGAAGGAAGCAAGGAAGGAAGCAAGGAAGGAAGGACATGTGGGGGGTTGACTGAGGAGATGGCTCAGCATTAAGAGTGGCTGTTCATTCTCTAAGGGACCTGGGTTTAATTCTTAGCGCTTACATGGCAGCTTACAGTCTTCTGGAACTCCAATCCCAGGGAATCCAGGGCCGCCTTCTGACCTCTGTGGGAATGACCTCTAGGCATGCATGCATGAAGTACACAGACATACTTACTGGAAAAATACCTATAACATAAGTCAAGTGTGGACTGTGAGCTGGAGTGGGAGAGGGAAAGGTGGTGGCTGTCCGTGTTGAGTGTGAGTTCCTTTAACCAGCACTTTCACTTTCCACAGCTTCTTCCTAAGATGCACACACTGTAGACTGTTTTTAGCCCCTTACTGGAGAGGCAGAGCCAGGCAGGTCTCTGAGTTTGAGGAGGAAGAGCAGTGGGGTCTGAGGAGACAGCACCAAACTCCCTAGAGAATTTAAATGCCTGTCAAGAGGAGAGACCTGAGAAACAGGTATTGGCAACTGCTAGCGAGCTCGATGTGAGCACAGTCATTCAGAGAGATGTCCGGAGGGAGATGTCGAGCTCGTCATACCGTGTGCAGGAAATGGCACTGGTCGGAGTTTTCACAGTTGCCTTTCTAACATATGTTAATGAAATGAGTAGAATTTGGCCTACAAGGAAAGAACGGTATTATTCATTAGTCTAAGTCGGGACACTGAATTGGTAGGCGAGCTAGCCGGTTATTTTAGTGTATGGTTTACATAAAGAGTGTAGCTACCATAGGCCCGCAGAGACTCACCAACCTGGGAGTAAGAAAGGCTGGGGCTTGAAGGGCACCAGGGGAGGCTCCGGGGTGTGAGCGTGGGAAGCAGAGGGTGGCTGGTTGGAAGACGCCTTCGAGTGGGTGAATCCACTTGCCATTCCTTGCCCTTACTCATTCTGAAGTTCTACGTTCACTCTGGCTCTTCCCATGTGTTCTATGGCAGTGTGTTTTGAGTGGGGAGGGAGTGAAATTGAGAAAAGCCAGTGTTCAAGAGATGCCCATGTTTGTGCTGGCAACCATAGGCAACTAGATTTTGCATAAGGATTAGCCACTTTCAACTCTGAACCGAAGTTGGTAGTGCAAATAATCCAGATAATAAGGAAATCACTGGGCTCTAGGTCTCTAATGCTTCTTGAAATACACATTTGGTCTGTCAACCTGCAAGTTCCTCATTTCAAATTAAAGTAACAAGGCCTGGCTGGGAAGGTGTCTCAGAGGGAGAAGGGCTTGTCATAAGTGTGTGGATCTGAATTCAGATCCCCAGAACCACAGGAGATTGGGCATGGTGGTATATTTCTGTAAACCAAACAGAGATTGGAGTCAGAGACAGGAGAATGCCCAGGAGCTCACTGGCCAGCTTACTTGCTGGATTCGTTTATGAACAAGAGTGATTTCGTTTTTCAAATAAAGTACAAAGTAAGGACCTTCATCCAAAGGTGTCCTTTGTCCTTCACAGGAATGCCGAGGCGTGGATCATACACACAGAGAGAAAAAAATAATCTCCAGTTTATTTCTCTGACACATCACAATTTTCTTATAGACTATAGAAATCTTACCTTTCTGCACAGTTTAATAACTGCTACTTTCTCTTTAAATGTGTTACACAATTGTCCTCAGTGTCCATAGAGGACCCACTCTAGATACCAAAATCCACCAATGCTCACATTATTACAGAAAATGGCACATAGTGTTTGTATGAGAACTGTCTATAGACTTTTAATCATCTCTGCATTGCCTATATACAATACCTAATCCAACGTAAATACCATATAAGTAAGTGTTAGACTATATTATCTAAGAAATAACTATGGAAAAGACCAGTTGGTGCTTATTCAGGATGGATTTTTTTTTTTTTTTTTTTTTACTCTGAGTATTTGCTTATAGTTGAACCTGTAGATACCTAACTCTCAGATATGGTGGTGATTTGTATTGTCTGACTATTAGAGATGGGATTGTTAGACCCAATAACTTGAAAGTTCTCTTCTTTTCCGTTTTTTTCTTTTTTGGGGGGGGGGTGAAAATTGTAATTTATTGAAACTCAACTCAAATGAAGTTCTTTTCTTACTATTGAGCCTAAATACCATTGAGGAACCTCAAAAAATCCTGATGTAAAGACAGAGGGACTGAGTGTCCAATGCTATTTTAGGATGTGTTAAGGATAATGCATTTGTTGAACAGCAGATAAATAACTGAATTTACAAATGGCAGCTTCCTAGCATAGTAGGAATGACTGTTTCTGTTAGCTGGCTTAGGCTTTTGCTTACTCTCCAGACACTAGATGGAAACCCACATCTTCAAAATGCTAATGAAGTGTTCTACCTTCCGTTTAACAGCATGTCTCCAGCCCCTCAACTAGGCTGTTTAGCATTTTAGAAAATCTTTTATTTTAAAACCATCTGTAGTGTGTATATGTCTGGCTTTCTTGTTACTGGGTGTCATGTAGTCCAGGCTGCTTTGGCTAAGGATGACCTTGAACTGATCCTCCTGCATCTGCCCCTCAAGTTTGGGATTGCAGACATGTCACCATGCCATGTTACTCTCTGCCTAATCTTTATTTTTGTATGTGGGTGTGTCTGTGCACCACATGCATGCAGTGCCTGTAGATACCAGAAGAGGACATTGGATTCCCCTGGGACTGCACTTAACAGACTGTTAAGAACTGCCATGGGGTAAATAGGAATCAAACTTGGGTCCCCTGGAAGAGCAACCAGTGTTCTTCACTGTGAGCTCTCTTTCTAGCTCCTATAATCTTTACTTTTAGTTGCTATTAACATGAATTTGGTACCCTTTCTCTCTGGTTATACCCTGGAAGGAGCAGCAGTTTCTACTGTGCTTGGAGAAAGATTGCTGGGCAGTCTAGGGTCCTTTAGGCACATAGAGACCTAAGTCAGAGTGAGAGCAGCCAAGCAAGCTTATTCTAGCCCAATTAAGGACAGCCTGAGAAGTAGGATCCTGTTGATTGTCTCCCTGTGGACCACAGACAGACCTTCCTTAACAAGCACATTGAGAAGCTTTACTTCCCAAATGCTCACGGACCACTAATTAATCCACTGGCAGTGAAGACACAGAGTCAAATTCTAGAAAGGAGCTACTTAACTCTTTCTATGCTGGACAACTGGTAACTGATTTTCCCTGTACAGTCAGCCCCTTTCTGCTCAGGTGTGATGATCTATACCTGTAGTCTTAGCATTGAGGAGGCTGAGGAAGGAAACTCAAGTTCAAAGCCAGGCTGAGGATGGGGGTGGGGATAGATAGCTAGGTAAATAAATAAGATGAATCTTTTTTTACTTGGGACAGTTTAAAGGTCTCTCCTTTTGTGGGTGGTTATTAACGGGACTAAAAAAGGAACTTTTAAGTTTGTAGTATCAGTTTATTTCATTTGTGCATTTGAGACAGCTCTTGTTTTTCATATGAAGAAATAGAAAATGTATATAAGACCTTTTCTGCTCAAGGCTAGAAAAGACAGTGAAGAAACTAGGATAAAGGAAAAAATGACTTTGAGATGTACTTTCTTAAAATAACTGGAGGAATGATCTCACGAGTCAGCTGATAGCATGGGTTTGCAAATGGATACATTTCTATTAGCCCACTGTTTGATGCCTCAGAGCCAAATATACATGGAGTGCATTATATCATAGCCTGTAGGCAGGAGATGTGTGAGTAGGAAGCTCTTAGGAAGAGGTGAGGTGTCGTGGTCCACACAGGCTTGTATTATATAAGCACAGGTGGTTTGTCTGCATGGTCCCCTACCATATAACTATTTGTATTATCTTCTGGTATAATGAGATTCCAGATTTATTGTAAAAAAGAATTATAAGAACAACGAGTTGATATATTCTTCCATATTAAAGTATTGACACACTCATTCTCTGATTCCAGTTCTTAAATACCCCCTACCTTTTTTGCTTTACCACTTAGTTGCAGCTATATATAGCCAAGTCCTTGATTCTAACTCCTTACTCAAAATGTTCCTCTCCCTCTGGTTTTACAGTGCACAGGCAGCACAGATGTGTTCGTGGTAGGTGCAAGATCTAAGATTTAACCTTGATCAACTGCTTTACTTGCTCCAAATCATCAAACCTGCTGAAGAATATTCACAGCACAGACCTACTGTCTTTTTACCTGTGTGCTCTGGTTCCTGTGCCAGGAAATAAGTATGTCAGTTGACTGTGGTTTAAGCCTGGTTTGGCTTCAGTTAGCTTTCCAAAATCAAGCTGAGTGACGTTCTTTGTGTTTTTCATATAGATGTTTCTCCATCTACCTGTGCACCTCATACACACTGCTTCTAGGGATCTTGGTAGAACTCTTGGGTTATTTTCACCTTACTAACCAGAAAAGCAGTTTCTTTTCATATATCTTATAAGCACCACGTCTTCATGGATGTAATCCACCTTTTAGTGTCTGGTATTTTTCACTTGATTCTCTGGAGGTCCTGCTCCAGAGTCATCTTGGTTACAGATGACAGTGGCTCACCGACGCTCACCTCTGGCCATCCGTGTCTGCTTGATCACCACCTCCACAGCAGTGTTAGCACACTTTGAAGTGGACCTTTAACTCATGGAAGGTTGTTTGTTTTTGTTTTGTTTTATTTTTTTCAAGACAGGGTTTCTCTGTATAGCCCTGGCTGTCCTGGAACTCACTCTGTAGACCAGGCTGGCCTCGAACTCAGAAATCCGCCTGCCTCTGCTTCCCAAGTGCTGGGATTAAAGGTGTGCACCACCACTGACTGGCACTCATGGAAGTTATAGAAGGAAAATCAGCCCTTAGTGTAGTAGTGTCTCCGGAGTCAGAAATTAAGTTTGGAGATAGACATTGTTGCCCTTTTAAGAACAAGTCTACAAAATGTAGCTTTGAAGATCTCCATAATCAACAGATGTATCTTCCTTAGTCATCCATGGAGCAGAGTAACTGTAGGACGTAATGAGCTTGGAATTTTCGGGATTTCCTGGAACTCTTAGGAGTGCTCCCTGTTTGATCTGAGGGGTGTGGGATCCAGGTGCACATCCCATGTGTTGGTCACGAGGTTACTGTGATGACCATGTTCTTGTCTTTCAGGCTCAGCTTCGGGCATTTATCCCAGAGATGCTCAAGTATTCCACAGGTCGGGGAAAACCAGGCTGGGGGAAAGAAAGCTGCAAGCCTATCTGGTGGCCAGAGGACATCCCCTGGGCCAATGTCCGCAGTGATGTCCGCACAGAAGAGCAGAAGCAAAGGGTAAGTTCCTCAGTGCTCTGTGTTTGGCCGAGCAGGATCACCGCCTCAGTGTCTATCACTACAAATCTCAGAACATTTCATAATAGTCCAGCCTCTTCCTCCAAGGAAGTTTGATGTCCTCTGCTGGACAGCCTTTCCTGCTCATTACTGTACTGTACATGGAAAGATCTGAAAAGGCTATAGATTTATACTTTGTTTCTTCATAGCTGTCTTTTATAAAAGCTTTAAACCAGAGAAACTTGAGAGTAAACGTCATTTGCAAGCTTAGAAATAGCCTTGCTTCTGAATAGCAAGAACCACTGTTGAGCTGGTTTGGCACATATCTGTAATACCAGCACTCAGGAGGCCAGAGCATGAGAATCTCTAGTCTGAGGCCAGCCTGGACAGCATAGTGAGTTTTAGATCAAAACAAAAACAAACAAACAAATCACTAGAGAGCTAGTTGAGTGGCTAAGAGAGCTTGCTGATCTAGGAGAAGACCTGAGTTTAGTTCCCAGCACTCATGTTGGATTGCTCACAACCACACGCAACTCTAGTTACAGATCTAACACTCTCTTCCTGGCTGCCACGAGCACCTTCACACATGTAGGATACACTCACATAGACACACACAGACATACATACAAAGAGTATACATGCAAACTATACCTTGGTTGGGAAGGAAGGACAGGACAGTTGCTTTGCTCCAGAATAATTCTGTGGGAAATTCTAAGAAATTAACTCTATACAAGGTTTGATAAGTACATGACTGATTCTTCCATGGTGGCCTAAATACCCGATTTCTTTGTGGCTTATGCTTTCCTGGTCTTTTGATGACAGGTTTCATGGACCCAGGCATTACGGACCATAGTTAAAAATTGTTATAAGCAACATGGGCGGGAGGATCTTTTATATGCGTTTGAAGATCAGCAAACACAAACTCAGGCCACCACCACACACAGTATAGCCCATCTCGTACCGTCACAGACCGTAGTACAGACCTTCAGCAACCCGGATGGCACCGTGTCCCTCATCCAGGTAAGTAAGCCTGATGGCCCGGGGAGGTAGCTCGGTGCTGTCTCACCTTACACGGAGAAGTGTCCGTGCCTGCGGGGGGGCTCTTCTCTGCACATCCTAACAGCTGCTTAGTGTAGTGCCTCCTGCCTAGCATTCCCTTCCAAACAGTTTGATTTATTTTTTATTTCATTTTCTTGTGGTGCTTGGAATGGGACCTCACCCACACTGGGAAAGTACTCTACCACATCTTATCTCCATTCTTTGAACCATTTTACATTGCATGTGCTTTTGAGGGGCAGGGGGTTTGAGACAGGTTTTCTCTGTGTAGCCCTGACTATCCTGGAGCTCACTCTGTAGACCAGGCTGGCCTCGAACTCAGAAATCTGCCTGCCTCTACCTCCCAAGTGCTGGAATTAAAGGCGTGCGCCACTACTGCCTGGCTGCTTTATTTTAATTCAGAGCTATAAGTAGCTTCTGGAACATTTCCAAACAAAGCATCTGAAAATTGTTTCTTGGTTAGGGTCTAGTTAAATAGTAGAATGCTGGCCTAGCGTGTGCGGGCCGTCCCCTTCAGTCCTCCTCATCTAGAGAGCGACAGAGGATTCAGGAGGAAGGGAGAGGGAGAGGGTTAGGTGTGTATATGCCAGAGAAATGCCTTTTCTGAGGTGGAACACTGTTTATTGATAGATGAGGAATCTCTAAAGGTCAGGCTGGGTTAGAGCAGAGCGTTGGTTGACTGGCACCAACTCCAGAGGGGAGTGCAGCCACTCTTCCAGTACTGGTCACGCCAGTCTCTGAGAGCGGATCTTAGCCATCCTCTTCACGGCAGGAGGCATATTATGCTGAATTTGGGGCTCAGCGAGTCTTACTTATGTGTAAGCCCCAGGCAGAAGGGCTGTCCCCGAACACTTAACCGCTGGTGTTTCCTAGGTTGGTACGGGGGCAACAGTGGCCACGTTGGCTGATGCTTCAGAACTGCCGACCACTGTCACAGTTGCCCAAGTGAATTACTCCGCTGTTGCTGATGGAGAGGTAAGGAAAGGGTTTCTGTGTTCCCGTACTGAAACAGTGTGTGATTAAGCAGGGAGAAGTAAGGGCCCAGAGGATGAAGGAGCAGCCCTGCAATATTTGAAACTTGTAGCATTTATCAGACCATGACAATTTGGGGACGCATCTAATACTCTGTATGTTAATTGTAATAGTTAAAATTGACCACTACCCAAACTGTCTTGTTAGAGACTTAGAATTTCACATTTGTAGTATAGTATTTAATATAAAACAGTAAAAGGGATTTTCTCTTTAATGCTTTTATAAGAAAGGCCATTTGAGGACTCCCACACTGAGTATAGGCAACCTGTATAGTTGCAAAAAAGTTATTTAGGGACTGTACAAATTACAAGGACATTTAGGATTCAACATTAAAATGTAAACTATGTATGTAGATTTTCTAAGTATGTAATTTATTTAAGATGCTGAGAAATACCTTTTCTGAGGTGGAACACTGTTTATTGATAGATGAGGAATCTCTAAAGGTCAGGCTGGGTTAGAGTAGAGATTCTGCACCCAAACGTGGTGGTGCCTCCCCACTTGAATACCAGCGCTCAGGAGTCAGAGGCAGGCAGATCTCAGTGAATTTAAGAACAACCTTGTCTACACAGAAGAATCTTGGAGAGAGAGAGAGAGAGAGAATGAATATGAATTATGTTGTACATTGGACATCAATTGGTCATGTTGAATGCATTAGACATCAAAAATTTGAATGGTATCTAATGATAATGGTATGTGTAACTGCTGGACAAAGGAAAAAAACCCCACCAAACTACAAAGGGGTTAAAGATGTGAGCTTAAAGTGGGGCACTAGCACTGCGATGGGTTTGAGTAGACGGCTCGTTCTGGTAGGTTTTTAGTGAAGGTCAGTCCAGCGGGAGTACAGACAGGTTCTGTACCAAGTAGGAAGAGGCAGGAGTCTGTTCTCCACCACACATTCAGTAACTGCCCTGGAGCCTGTGCCAAGCTCTACAGAGCACATACCGGACAGTAAACTGTTCTTGTCCGTAGGGACAGGCTGGATGGGAGACCATTCATTGAGCAGCAGCAGGAAGGGGCAGAGTGCCGGGGATTTGCTTCTGAGTGCTTTTCTGAGGAGTAATGAACCCGCGCTCAGACTAGAGGGAGGCAGGCAAGAGCAAAGGATTCAGGGATAGGACGAGTCCTGTCCAAGACAGCAAGCATCCCATGCCCTGAGTTTGAAACCATGAGATGGCGACAGAGACACCGGCTCTAACCAGACATAAGAGGGGCCACCTTTTTAGGGGGCCTCAGCACAGTGAGTTTCTCTCAGCAAGGCAGTACGACACATCTTCTGAATAACTCTACCTCTTGGGCTTAGCCTTCTCTTTGGAAGGTAGTAGCATACAAGCGCATTCAGTCACACAGGAAGGAGGGACGAACCCTGGCTCAAGCGACACGGCCGAGGGACAACCGCGCTGCTTAGAAGCAGGTCCTGCCAAGCCTGCCTTCTGCCTCCCGTCCAGATCCAACAAGTCCCTTTGTTTCTTTTCCCACCCACTTCCTCCATCCATCTTTCCCTGCCTCATTCCCTTCCTGTCTCTCCTTACACGGGCTTGCTGTATAGGCCAAGCTGACCTGGGAATTAGGAACCTCCTGAGTGCTGGGATAGTCATGTGGTTGCCATATTTGCCTCCAGAAAGTATTTTCAGTGATTTCTCTTAATGTGCTTCCAAAACTACTTGATGTAGACACACTTAAATTCAAATGTAAATTCTAACGGTCCCCCCTTTTGCACAAAATACAGCATGCTGAAACCCTCCCTATACAGTATAGGTCATGTTGTGTGCATTCATTTGGCAAAAAATGTAGTAATGTTATATTTTGACTTTTCACTGTCCTTGTCCTTTCTGCCTCAGGTGGAACAAAATTGGGCCACATTACAGGGCGGTGAAATGACCATCCAGACGACGCAAGCATCAGAGGCCACCCAGGCGGTAGCATCACTGGCAGAAGCCGCGGTGGCAGCTTCTCAGGAGATGCAGCAGGGAGCCACTGTCACCATGGCCCTCAACAGGTGGAGGCAGGGGTGGGGAGAGGGGTTGCAGGCCTTTAAGAGAGCCGCCGCATTCCTCCTGTCACGTCTGACGGGCACACAGCTCCTAAGACACTGCAGGCTGGGTTGTTTTCTTCAGTCCTGGGGATGGAGCTCCCCAGGGCTTCATGTATGTTAAGCAGACCTTCTAATACTGAGCTATAGTACTTTGATTTCTCATCAGCCCCCACCATGAAAAATTGAACCCCTTTTTTGAAGATTATCTAGGAAGGGCACACTACAAAGAGATAGGCATTTGCTAGAACAGCACTGCATGTTCCTTCCTGGCCATTGCCGACTGATTATTGACAGCAAAGGGCATCACCCTATTATTCTTGATTCTTGACACAATTTTATTTTCAGCAGACCCAGGAATTTTTATTAATCATTAAGAGCAAGGACCTTAAAGTCACTCTACCCTGCCATTTGCTGGTGTCTGAGAGTGGAGCAGTTTATTTAAACTCAGTGCCCAGGCTCTCTTACTATAGACTGACTATAATGCCTCCCCCTGCCTTGAGGAGGTGTTGTAAGAACTGAAGGCGTCACTGCCGGTGAAATCCTTGGATCAGTGCCTAGATCAGGGCCGCTGTAATCATTGTGTGTGGTCGTTGGTCTCACAGAGTCCTTGCCCTCTCTGGCAAGTCAGCACTCTCACAGGTGAGCTGGGAAGAGAGGAGTGTTGGGGCACAGTCTCTGCTGTCAAAGAACTCCTCCTTGTGCCTGGGGAGACTTAATTTTAGTGAACCACCCAACAGTTGATGTTAGAATGAACATTGTAGAAATGCAATATGTATAAAGTTTTTAGAGGCACCTGCTCATGGTAACACTCAGGGAATTAAATCTCTCTTCTCGTTTCTTCTCTTCCTTCCCCCTATCCTTCCTTCACTTCTCCCTCTCCTGCCTTCCCCCTCTCTTCAGCCCCCTTTCCTCCCACCCCTCTTTCTTTCCAGGGAGTCTCACTCTATACCCTAGGTTGACCTAGAACTCACTCTGTATCCCAGGCTGGTCTTGAACACGTGGTGATCCTCCTGTCTTAAAGTCTCTTGAAAGCCAGGCGTGGTGGTGCATGCCTGTAATCCCAGCACTTGGGAGGCAGAGGCAGGCGGATTTCTGAGTTTGAGGCCAGCCTGGTCTACAGAGTTGAGTTCCAGGACAGCCAGGACTACACGGAGAAACCCTGTCTTGAAAAACCAAAAAAAAAAAAGTCTCTTGAGTACTGGGATTATAGGCGTGAGTCACCATGCTCATGGTATTTAAGTTATACTGCAAGGGGCTCAGGACTGAGAGCAATGGGGGAATGTGACCTGTGTGGGGCCCTGGATTTAGGTTGTATTTTAAGATTTGTCTATCAGAATTTATTATAGTGGGATATAACTATAAAACCAGTTAGGACAAGGCAAACCAGAGCCCAGGTATGCTTTCTTAAAGGCTTGGAAACCATTGAATTTGAAGGGCATCATGACTTAGACATGGTTGGTCAGACTCTTAAGTCTGAGACACAGGCATGCACTCACCCTTGTCCTCTAAGATTTACTGTGTCCTGGGGCCACTGTGTGCTTTTCAGAATCGTGGAAATGTAACTGTTCTCTACAGGTTGGCCTTCCACTCCTTCCTTCAAGATATTCAGAAAATTTCTAAAAGCTCAGAGGGAAAACCCACTCTGCCTTCAGCCTGGTGTCCCCTTAGTGTTGCTTTGGGTCTAAAGTAGTAAGTAGTAAGCAATCACTAAAGCCAACAAACCCACAACCTGGCAGCCGACACCTTGCCTCCCAGTGAAGCGTGGAGTCCTGGGAACCCTGCACATAGTGGAAAACATTAGTGAGGCACAATCTGGCTCCTTGCTGGAAGGAGAAAGTTTCTTTCTAAAGGCAGTGAGCATAATGGTCTCCCCTGAGGGCTTGTTAGCAAACTGAGGTACAGCTGCAGTGTTTACTCCAGAAAAGAGAGTGCGGGTCACTGTGGCTTGAAGGAGGAGAAAAGAGATGTTGAAATCTGTTTGCAATCAGATACTCCAATGCCCCAGTGAGTCCCGGGGTGATGTGTCACCACTTCTGCCAGAAGACGAGCCTGGCAGCAAAGCAAGCTGTAACCCACAGATGAAGGCTTTGTCAGGAAGGCTGGGTCTAAGACTACCCCTTACGGAGTGAGTCAATGGACTGGACGTTAGGTACAGAGGACCCCTTTATCCCCTCAAAATTCATTGTTGGAAGTCCTCTTAATGCAAAATACAGAGAATGCTGGTTGTTGTTCCTATGGTAACAACATGATGTCATAATCTGCCCTAGTCTGTTTCAGGTACAGGTGGAACAAGCATGCCTCTCTAATAACCACCTGCACCTCTGCTGCACTGTAAACAGCAGATGGAGTGAGTGCAGGGTGAGAAGAAGCCATCTGTGGGGAAGGCTACGGAGGCATGCATAGGGTTCCTTCTTCCACTAGAGGGGAGGAAGGGGGACAGCAAGTCAGAGCAGGACCCAGAGTTGCAGCTTTTGCCCACCCTGTAACAATCTAAAGAGGCTGAGTAAGAGTTGCCAGTATTAGATACTGAAAATGGTGTTCATTTTCATGTATAAAGAATAAGGTGGCATTTTTAGGAAGGAGGCAAGAAGGGAATCATGGTGAACAAATAAGGATGAGAACATCACACAGAAAACAAAACAAAACCCCAAGCAAACCAAGCAGCTCTTCACCTAAGCAAGCAGCAGAGAAAGGAGGCAATGCGTCATTGGCCAGGACCTTCCGTACTTACAGTCCCTCTTAACCAGGCCCTCCTGCAAAGAGACGGCTCAAGTCCCCCAGTGCAGCCCTGTGTAGAGACGCATGGTAGGAGGTTTGAACTCTGTTGTGGACCGGGCCTGTATTTACCTTAGGAAAAACCTGCTTCACATTGTTTTGTCAATAGAACATTTGTGTCTGCTGACCACACTGCCTCCCCTCAGCATTGTAAGGAAGCTGGCGCTTGGACTTTCTTTCCAGCTTAGAAGCTAAGCTACCCTTCGTTAACTGGACACTGCTTTAAAAAGAAGCAAGGCCCAGCTGATGGTGCGCGCACCTGGAGGCTGGAGACTGGCTAGAGGCCCCGACCAGCCAGGCTCAAACACAACACAAAAGACAAACACAAAGACAAGGAGCAGGAGGAAGGGAGGAAGAGAAAAGGAACCATATTTTGAAATAAAGTTCTTTTTTTTTTTTTGGTTTTTCGAGACAGGGTTTCTCTGTGTAGTCCTGGCTGTCCTGGAACTCACTTTGTAGACCAGGCTGGCCTCGAACTCAGAAATCCGCCTGCCTCTGCCTCCCAAGTGCTGGGATTACAGGCGTGCGCCACCACGCCCGGCTAAAGTTCATTTTTTTAATTGACTTGATATACAGATATACATATTTAGAGAGTATTGTGACATTTTAAAAATCTTATAATTATTATATATTAATATATTGGCCAAAGATCCACCCCTTTTTATTAAAGGCATTAATTTATTTTATACTGATATGTTACATATAATTGACATATATTAACTATTTTATATGATATGAATATGTTATAAATATTATAGATTAGTTTATATTAATATAGTATGTAGTAATGAATATTATGTATTTGTAGAAAGGAAGGAAGGAAGGAAGAAAGAAAGAAAGAAAGAAAGAAAGAAAGAAAGAAAGAAAGAAAGAAAGAAAGAGAGAGAGAAAGAGAGAAAGAAAGAAAGACTAACTCAGCAGTGCTTGAGAGGTAGAGACAGCAGATCCCTGCGGCTTACTGACCGAGCTTCCTGGGTGAAGCCCAAGCCAGTGCCTTTAAAGGAAGGGAGGGGGAAATTCTCCACAGTAATACATACAGTGTTGGAATCTGTTCTGGTCTGAAAATGGATTTTGACTGAAATTTACAAAGTGGTAGTATTTTAATTAGTATTTACATTTTTAAGTAATAAATTTTTTAATATTTATATAAGTATACATACATGTACATATGTGTGTGTGTGCCAAATGTATGCCTGCTTCCATTGGGAGTCAGAAGAGAGCTTCAGATTCCTTGGAACTGGAATTACAAATCGTTGTGAGCTACCACATGGATGTTGGGAATTTAAAAATTTATTTGTTTATTTTATATATATGAGTGCACTGTAGCTGTCTTCTGACACACCAAAAGAGGGCATCGGATCCTATTACAGATGGTTGTGAGGCACCATGTGGTTGCTGGGAATTGAACTCAGGACCTCTGGAAGAGCAGTCAGCCATCGCTCCAGCCTGGATGTTGGGACTCTAACCTGGGTCCTCTGCAAGAGTAACAAGTGCTCTTAACCACTGGGCCAGCTCTCCAGCCCCTAAATTAAAGATTTGCCCTTGGTATTGAGAGTTGAACCTAAGACCTCACCCATGCTAGGCACGTACTCTCCCCCAAGCTGCACATATTCTCAGTTGTTTTTTTTTTGTTTTGTTTTTGTTTTTGTTTTTTCGAGACAGGGTTTCTCTGTGTAGTCCTGGCTGTCCTGGCACTCACTCTGTAGATCAGGCTGGCCTCAAACTCAGAAATCCACCTGCCTCTGCCTCCCAAGTGCTGGGATTACAGGCGTGTGCCACCACGCCCGGCAGAAGAGAGGCTTCCCTGACCGGAATCGACAGTATTTTTTTTTTTTAAGTTTTAATTTTGTGACAAGGTATCACAGCTGTGCCAAGGCTGACCTTGAACTTACTCTGTAGTTGATAATTTGTATGTTCCTCCTGCTCAGCCTGCTGAGTAACTGGGATTATAGGCCCCAGATACGCCTCTAACCACTCCAGCTATCCCAGAACAAGATCTTGCTATACAGCCTCAGTGAGCCTCAAACTTGTTGCATTCCTCCTGCCTCAGCCTTCCAAATAATTCCAGTTAAAGGCAGGGTCCACTTGCAGCTCTTTGGGCTGTCTGGTGTAGTATTCTTACTAATGCTTTAGTCTATCTGGAGATTCACAGTTTTTCTATATAAAGCACCGACTTTACCAAAGGATCTTCTTTGTTTCAAGAATAAACCTGTTTTCTCATCTTCTAAGAGGCACCTGCTACGTCCATCCTTCTGAGGAGTGTCCTAGTGTATGCTTTGGTCTCCAGCTCTGCAAAAACAACATTTCAGAACAATTCTGCTTATTTGTTTGATATGTGATAGGTAGTACTTCTGAGAATTCAAATTTTGCAAGGGATATGTGTGTGTATGTATGTATGTATGTATGTATATACATACACACACACACACACACACACACACACACTTTCATTTTACAATAGGGGCCAGGGCTTAAAAGCAAGGCAGCTTAGTTCTGCATATCTGTCTGTCTGTATGGCCTGGGGCATTACTGTACCCCTGCGTTAGCTGCTGAGATTCTGAGTGAAAGAACTGTATTAACAAGGTGTGCGTTGGCATGACTTGCTCAGTGACCTGTCCATGCCAGCCAGCTCCTACTCCCTCAGCCTTCTCCACTGAGCCTGGGGTGTAGGCGGATCATTTGAATAGTGCAAAGCCTGCAGAGTCAATTCTGGTATTCCCTCAGCAACACCAGCTTATCCACTGACATCTCCATCTTCATAGCAGAGATTGTAAAATTCCTCTGGGCTGTTTGTTTTGTTTTTTAAATCACTGAAATTTACATGACAAATCTTAGTCTTAACTTTTTTAGGAATTTTCTTCCTTAAAATATAAAATAAAAATTAGATAATAGTATGTCTTACAGGGTATGACATGACAGAGTCAAGAAAAATGGATGATTATTTATATAGTAAAAGTAGATGGCAGGCCGGGCGTGGTGGCGCATGCCTGTAATCCCAGCACTTGGGAGGCAGAGGCTGGCGGATTTCTGAGTTCGAGGCCAGCCTGGTCTACAGAGTGAGTTCCAGGACAGCCAGGACTACACAGAGAAACCCTGTCTCGAAAAACCAAAAAAAAAAAAAAAAAAAAAAAAAAAAGGTAGATGGCAAGGAGGAGGGAGAATGGCTCCCTGAGCAGTGGGACCGTGAGCCCCTCCAGCAGACCGCTCTGCGCTGTGCAGGGGTGGCTTTGTAGGAAAGGGAATCTATGGTTTCCTTGAGCTTAGGAGGCAAGAAGCTTGGTCTTACAGTAATGATTTTAAATGCTAAGACTCCACAGTTAGTGATATCTACATATGAGTGAAGCAAGAGGAGCTGGATATTTCAAGTTAGTAGCCAGCCATTGTTTCATATTTTAAAAGAGTGTATATAAACTGCGTTTTTATTATTTAATATGAGTCATAGCAAATCTTGGTTGCTGACTGCTCAGATTATCATTCATCTTTGGCATAAAAGGATAGTTTCTAGTGGTCTGCCTTACATTGTCATAAACAGAAAAGGAAGCGTTGTGATTGACAGCCAGATGGTTTTGTGCGAACATGGACCAAAGCTTCCACTTGGGTTTGCGCTTGCACCATTGGTGTCAGTAAGGAAGGACTGAGTGAGCATCTTCTGGCCTCCAACGCTCATTACTGTTATCTCAGTTTAACGAGAACTTCACATTAGCTTTAGAGGATATGCAGGACTTGAGATTCTCCTAACTGTTTATAATCACTGAGCTTACTCTTACCCTTTATTCCTGGTGACTAGTACCCACGGAGCCCAGAGAGCCTAGGAAAGACAGTGTTGTGCCTTGACTCATCTCGCATATACCCTGTCCTATCTCTGTACCCACAGTGAAGCTGCCGCCCATGCTGTCGCCACTCTGGCTGAAGCCACCTTACAAGGCGGTGGACAGATCGTCCTGTCTGGGGAAACCGCAGCAGCCGTCGGAGCACTTACTGGAGTCCAAGATGCTAATGGTAAGAGATCATGAATATTTTATTGAATGTATTCCCTGTTTCCACTTAAACCTTCCTGATATAGCTGGCAACAAACCATTGGAAAGACATTGAGCTTGGTTTGAGTTTTTCTTCATAGGTAGGCAATTAATGCCTAGGAAAATCTAGGGGCCTCCGATTGCTTTTACTAATAGGATTCTTGAGGTTCCCTGAAGGAAAATGCTACAATAATGGCTACTTAATTGGAGTCTTTTTTTTTTTTTTTTTTTTTTTTAAATTAGCTCTTTTGCTAAGATGAGACTTGCTGAGACAAGAGTTTGCTTTGGAGCATTTCCTTCCTTTCCTGTCCTGTGGGGTAGAGTAGGTTGTTGATCTTGACTGCAGCAGAGACTCCCATGGGTGGGTGGAATGCACTGACTCAGTCCAAAAGGCACCAGCATGTCACCTGCCCCAGGATATGCAACAGGCTATGATGAATGCACTTTTGGTCCTCTGTGCTCTCCTTCTTGTTATATGTGGCCTTACAAAGGACATCTGGTTTTAGACAATGACTTGTCACCACCCTGCCCTTCTTTCCCAGCTCTTTGACTTCCTGGATATTGGTGACTATCCGAAATAAACAAAAAGGTTAAAGTTCATAGAAATGTGGTGGCAAAAACTTTTGGCTCCAGCCCAGCTCTGTGAATCCATTCCAGCAGGCTCGAGTCAATGGGGAGACCTGGGCCCCGGGAAGTGCCTCAGAAGACTGGGTCACAGGGGGCAGCCTGATCTGTGACCCTGCCCCTGCCAAGCAGGACTGCTATCTGTGGTATGGGAGAGATTGGTATTTCAAAGTCCTGGCAAGAGGGTAAACAGAGAGTGTCCTCTTATTTAGGCAGACAGTTCCTTAGGGCATTAAATGTATGATAGAGAAGTTTCATCTGGGTGTAGTGGCACATGCCTTTAATCCCACAATGGGGAGGTAGAGGCAGAGCAGGCCAATCTGAATTCAAAAACATCCAGAACTACTGTAGTGAGACTGTCTCAGAATAAAGGGAGCAGGGTGGAGGTGGAGGGAAGGAGGCAGAGGTTTCTAGCACTATTTGTTTGGTTTTATGGTCAGCCCATAAGAACTAAATACTCTGCAAGTCAGGAAAGTCTTTGGGGAAGAAAACAATTTGTCCTTTACATTAGAAAAAGGTTTTTCTGTTCCAGGAGAGAGCAGTGTAGGGACTACTAGCTAACATCATGTCTGAGAATTGTTTTTCCAAAAAAGAAAACAAATTGCATACTGCAACCACTGGCTGCTTTCTCTGAGACTGGGGGGCTTCCCTTCTTACACTAATCTGAATGGAAATAGCACTGGTTTTAGCCAGAATGCCGCAGATAAAGGACGTCTTACAACTGTGTCTTACAACTGTATGTTCGGGGCATGGAGGGGATTAAGGAAAGGCTCCCTCTATGGCTAGGACCTGCCTCTTTCTTCACCCTTGCTCATCCTCATCTGCATTCTCGTCTTTTCCAGAGGGGAAGGCCTCCTCCTGAACAGTTGTCACTCTCAATGCAACTGCTAGAATACTTACTTACAATATGGTTTTCATGGAGATCCTGTCCCATTCTGATAGGCTGATATATCTGAAGAGAAGTAGCTGCTTTAGGGTTCTAGCTCCTCCCCAGCCTTACCTTTTCAGAATGGCAAATTGACATTGGTATCTAAAGATGGTCTGGGTATCCAGCCAAATAGACTTGATGAGCCATACAATAGTGTTGAATCACATTCTCTACTGTCCAGTGTTACAAATTGCCTCTTAGTAGTTTCCATGTTGCTGGCTGTATTCTCAATAAGAGAACATTTGTGATCTGTATCCTAAGAGCCCACAGTTCCTGCCAAGCCTAGTGGCACAAGCCTGTGGTCCTACTACTCAGATGGCTGAGAAGGGAAGGCCACTCACACTCTCGAGTTAGAGACTACCCTGGCCAATGTGGGAGAAACTTAATCTCAAAAATAAAGTTTAAAAAATTAGATTAAAAAGCTATTAGTATCCCAAGCAAGTTAGTACCTGCCAAACTCAGGATTTTTGACTTGGCCTTGTCCTTTTCTTACTGTAGGTTCTCTGTATCCAACTAAATGAATGCCTTGTACCACATCTCAGTGCTTCTAGGCCAGAGCCAATTGTTTTTATCTGTTCTTGGGAATCCAGACAGTCTAGTATGGGAGAAGATCCAGATGGCTCTGACAATCCTTCTGCACTGACATTCCCCCACAGTGCTATAGGGTTTACTTTGGGTTAGAGCTAGGCGGCCCTCAGCCAGCAAATGGTGGCCGGCCTGACCAGCCAGGCTCTCCTCATTCTTCAGACCCTTCCACTGTGTGACGATAAACTTCAAGCATTTGCCAGTAAGCCAACAAGATCTCTTTTGTTTTTAAATCAAAAAGTCAAAAAGTTTATTATCAGGAAGAATCTAATGATGGCAGAATAAAGTCCTACTTGTAAGAGGACTTGGAAATGCACACTTCTTGGGGTGGTGGGGGGAGGATGCATCACAGACTCCAGAACAATCTAAAGAACAGTGCGAATAGAAGATCTCCGAGCGATCAGATATGGTTTCTGGCCTGAAGAGGAAGTAGTGGAGCAGAATAGCAGGAATGGATTGGCCACAGAATTTGATGGAGTAAAGTAACCACAGGTGGTAGGTTAGGGTATCCTTAGACTGTTGACAGTCCTGCTGGGCTGACAGGGCAGTCCTCATAAGTACACTCTCTGTCCCAGGAGACATCCCCTGCTCTTCTGAGCACCACTTCCATCCCGGCATGACAAGAAGGTGGAGCTCTTCTTGTTTATATTCTGCGAGGCTACACACTTTAGACTGTTCATTTCCCTTTTCTCTACCGTCCTCTTCTCTGCTAGGCCCCGGATCCCCTGTGCTTCCAGGACTCATGGCCTCCAAGACCAGCGGATACAGGCACTCCTGTGGGGGAGACCTTTATAGACCCTTTCTCCTCTTTCCTATTTTACAGCAAAAATAATGAAAGGATTCTCTTGTCTCCTCCTACCTCAGGCAGCCCCGCTTTTATGTCAGAAATATTATCACAGATCGTTTGGGTATCTTTTCTTCCTAAAAACAAGATGAGGCCAAGCAAAACAAATGAGTGGTGTTGCTAGGCACCCAGCTTCTCCCTAGAGCTGCTGACCCTTTTCCTGGATCTGACGGAAAACAGCGATGGCACAGCGGGCATTTGCTGCAGCCTTTGCTTCTGTTTTCTGTTTGTTTGTTTGTTTGTTTGTTTGTTTTGCAGGAAGTAATAGTTTTGTTTTTGCTTTGATTATTAAAGAATAGAATGTTGATGTTGGAGGGTTTTTACTTTTTTTAAATCTTGCCTTTTCTTTCTGTTTGTCAAAAAAGTCTTTTCAAACTAAATAGGGTTGTCTTATCAGTATTACTTTGTAACTTGTTTTGAAACCATTTTCATGTCATTAAATAACTTTGGAAAAGGTCATTTTATAATGCTTGGGAGTATTTGATCTTATTGTCTATAATTGAGAGAGCCTCCTGTTATTAGTAATTTAGCTTATTGATAGTTTTTTAAACAATAAAATGTTACTATTTATATTTGTACAAGATTTTGCACAGCTTTATTTATTATTTATTTGATGTCACATATCCTGTGCTTGATTACCCCTCCCACTGGGACATCCTGCTTCTTTACCTTACTCTGAATATTAGCATAATTTTATTTTTTATCTGTTTTAGGACAGGTAATAAGTTCTGCCTTTAATTTGCATTTCTATATTAGTAATACGTGTGTTCACCTTTTTCATTATTTTGTTTGTTTTGTTTTTGAGATGGGCTCTTTATGTAGTCCAGGCTTGGCTTAGACTCCAAGGCAGCCCTCCCTCAGCACGCCCTTAGATGGCGGGGTCACAAGCGCGAGCAGACCACTGCAGCCCCCTCACGTCTTACGGGGTTTTGTTTCAATATGCATTTGTGTTTTAATATAGATGAATGTTTTGCCTGCTATTTGTCACTTAGTAATGTTCCTTGTCATGTGTGTACATGTGTATTGTCTTTACCTTTCTATTATTAATTTTGAAAAGTTTGATTCTTTTTATTTGTTCTTGTGTTCATAGAATAATTTGCTTTTGTTGTTATTTTTGTTTTGAGACAGTTTTGGTTTTCCAGTCTGGCATCAAAATCCTGATGCACCTGCCTCAGTATTCAGTGCTGACAACTCGTCTGCGCTGTCTGGGCACTTCATGCTCAGTGGGTCTTTTCTTTGTTCTTTCTTTGTTTTGTGCTCTCTTTTGGTTGGTTGGTTATGTTTTTGTTTGTTTTGTTGGTTTGTGCCATCACTGTCTGTCATTGGCTGTTAGGTGGTTTTTGTTTTTTAGGGGTTTTTTGTTTGGTTGTTGTTCTGTTTTTTTGTTTGTTTTTGATTTTTGACCTTTGCTTTTTGTTTCTTTGAGATAAGATCTGATGTAGCCCAGCCTAGCCTAATACAGTTGTGATTTTTTTTTTAATTTGTAATATAAAATATCTGAAATTTATTTTGGTATACTGTATTAGGTAGAAATAAATTGGTATTTTCCCTCCATTTATATTACAATATTTGGTATTATCAGTCAATTAAAAGACCCATTTTAAAAAAAGAAGATTTATTTATTTATTTTCTTATGTGTATGAGTACACTGTATCTGGTTGTGAGCCATCATGTGGTTGCTGGGATTTGAACTCGGGACCTTCAGAAGAGTAGTCAGTGCTCTTAACTGCTGAGCCATCTCACCAGCCCAAAAGACCCATTTTTAAATTTGGATGGAAGAAAATAGTCAAGATTCTAAAGAGTGAATTTTACAGTAGTTTTGAAGTTCCTTTATAAAAATGAGCCTTAGTTTTAACTTGATTGCTGCAGACCTCTTAGCAGCACTGCCTGTGTTGTCCTGGTATTAAGAACTGGGGCCTCGGTCCTCTCTCTGTGTTCCTGAGAGGAGGGAAGTGGGCTGAAGGACTGTCACCACTGACCCTGGGGCCAGTGTAGAAGGTTGCTCCCAGTCACCCTGGGGCCACAGCCTGCACCGCCGGGCTGCCTGGGCCTAGCTGCAGTTGCCTCCTCAGTCCTGCCATACTACGGACACGAGTCCATTTACTGCCCAGCCTGCTGCCAAGAGAAAGCAAAGGTTCCAAAGCCTGTAGGAACAATGTTTCCCGTGCTTTCCTCACTTAGCATGACCAGAATTTTCTGACCTCCCCCCTTTTGCTTGTTTCTTCTTATTGTTTTATTTTGAGATAGGGTTTTTCTACATAGCCTGGTTATCCTCGAACTGACTGAGTAGATTAGGGTAGCCTCAAACTCATGTACCACTGTGGTCCTTTAAAAAAAAAAAAACTCTTAATTTTAAAATTAATTTAATTTGGTCTCAACTGTATTGAAATACCTCTCAAGTTTGATCTTTAAGGCTTGAGAATTTGGCTCAGAGGTAGATTGTGTGGCATGCGCAGGACCTGGGGCAGAAAGAAGAGGACAGAAAAGGAAAACAAAATCAGTTTATCTTAGCAAGAAGGTTACCAGAGAAGGTGAGTTAGAACGAGCATGAGGTTCTGAGAAAGGCCCGCCGCTGAGAGGTGGTACAGCCGCACCAGGGGCACTGGGTGCCAGTTTCCTACCCAGCCACCTTTGTGTGTGTTATAAGAGCATTGAAAATCTGTAATATGAGAATATAAGGTCTGTAATCTCAATCTCTCTCTCAATCTCTCTCTCTCTCTCTCTCTCTCTCTCTCTCTCTCTCTCTCGCACATGCACACACAGATCGAACCTCTGCTCCTCTGCTACAAAAGGTACAGCTCAGTAGTAGAGCGAATGTGTGCCTTGCTGTGCCAAGCTGTGGCTCCTCAGTGCAAGGGAAGAGTGACAGCAGGGGCGTTTGACTTTGTACCCGGGCGGGCTCTAGAATAGCGGGTTGGGGAAGTGGACAGGTGTGTGAGCCAAGTGCCCTGACACTGCTATCACCAGCGTCATGGGGATGAGAGGGTGACCTCTCTGATCCCTAGCTGTACACTTAGAACAATGGCTGGGTTTTGAACATGGTGGTAAGCATGGAGCAAAATGGTTCCCTTCCAGGGCTTAGGAGAGTCCGCGGTACATAGATACATTATAAGTCGGATAGCGTCTCCACACTTTACTCACTGGAGCAAGAAGTACAGAGGTCACAGTACTAGTATAGGCCATGTCTTTCATCTTTAGGACAGATCCAGAGGCGGCCACCATACAACTGAGAAGGGTCCGAAGCCCTCTCTGCGTCCTTGCTTGGGGGCAGTACAAGGTGGCATTGCTTGAAGCACTTCCTTTGGGGTCTGCACTATCCAGTAGGATTGTTGTTCTCCAGCACACAGTTCACAATAACTAGGGTGTCCTTTTCTAAAGTGGCGCTGCCCCTGGGCAGAACTCAGTGCCTGCATTGATGTCACACCGTCCACTACTGTTGCCTTGGCCTTGGCTCTCTAGCTCTTTAAGAAATAAGACATAAGACCTTATTCTGATAAATCATGGGTGTGTGGTGGTATGTTTGCAAAAGAGCCAGCAGAGCTGGGCGTGGTGGCGCACGCCTGTAATCCCAGCACTTGGGAGGCAGAGGCAGGCGGATTTCTGAGTTGGAGGCCAGCCTGGTCTACAGAGTGAGTTCCAGGACAGCCAGGACTACACAGAGAAACCCTGTCTCGAAAAACAAACAAACAAACAAACAAACAAAAAAAGAGCCAACAGAGATAGACATTATCTTAGTATATTAACGTAGGAGATGGGCCAGTCACTGTCAGGAGGTTCTTAATGTGCTGTTCCTTTGTGCACTGATTACTTTTTGACTTGGTATTGAGATTTAAATAAATTAAAAAATACATTCTGGGGCTGATGAGACGGCTTGGTGAGTAAAGGCACTTCCTGTGCAGTCCTGATAGCCTGTGTTCCATCTCCTGATGCACTCAGAGGAGACAATAGGCACCCTAAAGTTGTCCGCTGGCTTCCATGTGTGTGCATACACGCAAACTAGTAATAAATAAAGATTTAGGATTTAGCCTGATATGGTAGCACACACCTTTAATCCCAGTGCTCAGGAGCCAGAGGCAGGAGGAAGCCAGCTTGGTCTGCATATTGAATTCTAAGACAGTTAGGACTAAACAGACCCTGGCTCAAAGAAAAAAGTAAAATTACATTTTATATACTATGCATACCTGACCCAAATGTGACAAATGCCGCACACCAGCCTTGAAGCAGCCCCTGAGCAAGTGTCCTGTGTGTGCTTTCAGTCCATCATTTGCATGCTTCCGCCTATCTTCAAGGCCCCCAGAGTATCACTGTAGTTGCTGTGGGCTTCCTAGGAGGTAAATAGCCCTCTTCTCCACTGGCCCCATTGGTGGTGTCTGGAGAGTAAAGGCCCTGGGGTTCAGTCAGACCAAGCCGGGCCGCTGTCTATTCTGCGAGAAGAAGCCAGTGCAGACCCACTCCTAATGCAGCCCCTCCACGGTAGGTGCACTCAGCGGCTGAGGTCTCTTTATGAGAGATGAGACCTAAGATGAGATGCGACGCTGTGGCTCAGAAAGAAAATGGATGCGGGCACGTGACCAGGGCCTGAGATGGGCCCTTAGCTGGTTGCTGTTCTGGGAACCTGGCAGTGCAGTGCAGTGCAGTACAGCAGGAGAGAAGTGCCTCCGGGACCTGCCGAGATGCACGCTGGTTTTGCACACAGGTTTCCCCACTTGAGTCAAATAAAGAGGAGACTCTCAGCTGACAGGAGATGTGTGGGCAAGCCTCATTGGAGAGCCACTTTCACTTTGCTTGGTCTTTGCCTGCCAAACTACCCAGAAGTGTCATGGCCTTCCTGACTGTCACTGCCACTACTGCATTCTCCTGCTGGTGACCAGTACAAGAATCACAAAAACAACAAACAGCCTTGGCAGAAACAAATCAGTACGTAATATCAAACTCAACATCTAAAACTGCACTACCCAGTCAGGAGCAAAAGTGGGCTCTGGGGTGAATAGAAAATCCCAAGTGTTTAGGGTCAAGTTGAACAGTGTATTGAGTGTCTCTTTTAAAAAAAAAAGTTAATGCCAGGCGTGGTGGTGCACGCCTGTAATCCCAGCACTTGGGAGGCAGAGGCAAGTGGATTTCTGAGTTCGAGGCCAGCCTGGTCTACAGAGTGAGTTCCAGGACAGCCAGGGCTACACAGAAACCCTGTCTCGGAAAAAAAACCAAAAAAAAAAAAAAAAAAAAAAAAAGTTAATTAAAAATGTACTATCCAATATGGTAGCTGTTTTTTATGGGTAGCCATTTAGTTGAAAGAAAATTATAACTAAAACTTGACATTTGCTCAGTTACAGTAATCATATTTGAAGTGGTAAATGGTCATCTTGTAGTCTGATATCCTGAGTCTTAACCAGTTTCTTCACAATTAAATTCAAATAAGAGGAAGCACCCATTGGCCATAGAGTAGCTTATAAGTTTACAATAAATATACTTGCACATTGCCGTCACTGGAGAAGTTTCTTTTGTGTGATATCATTGCACCAGACAGCAAAAATACCAAGGCCGCCTCCTAGTAGAGGAGGACATACAGATCTTAGGAGCTTTGCCGCTTATCTTCTCAGCTCTTACACTGCATGGCTTTGATGAAAAAGCCACCCCTGTGACGACATGAGTGCACAGACTATGAACAGCAAGGCAGGAAGTTCTCAAGAACCACACAGCAGAGTCCTGAGTAGGAAACCCTGAGACAAGAGGCAGTGGTGACACCTTGACCCACTTCCCAGTCTTTCTCACCAGTAAACTACTGGCATGGCTCTGATTAGACTCCTCACACGTGCAAGTTCTTCCTTGTAGGTGTAGATCCTTGTAGCCAGGGCTACCCAGAACCCAGTATGGGGAGTCAGGAAGTAGCCATTGCTACTGGATGGATTCCAGACTGCACCACACACACAGATGCTGCTAAGAAATAGGAGGAGGAGCTATGCTGTGGACTCCATTCTGTAGCAACCCTCCACCTCATGGTGCTACTCCTTTCCTGCCTTTTGATGGCCTGAGAAAAGAAAGGGACTGTTTGTAGGAGTCTTCAGTCCTGAAGCCTCTCCTTCCTGCATTCTGAATAACTCTGAAGTCCACAAAAGCCTCTACAGGAGGCAGCAGTCTTCCTGACTTCAGTTTTTCCCATCCTGGGGGTTTACAGTGACACCAAGGGCAGCAGAAACTGTTTTGTGTCACATAGCTGCCCACGTTTGCCATTGTCCCAGTAACGACTGTTATCATTAGAAAAAACGTCACAGGAAGTGGGAAGGGAAGCAAGAGTCTACTTCAGGAAGTTCATGCTCTCCAAAGGCCCCAGGCCCTCCTATCACTCAGAGACAGCCCCACAGCTGGAGGGTCTCTACCACAGCCTTCTCTTGTTCCTTAGCCTCCTGCAAAGGTAGGGTGGTAGGCACCTTCAGAAGTAGCAGTGCCTTTTGCAAGGTCTCCTGTCCCAATATGGGTTTAGCATATCTTTCAGCATGCAGTGGCATCCTACTTGTAATTCCAGCACTGTGGAGGCTGAGACAGGGAGCTCACAAGTTTGAGGCCAGTGTAAGCACAAAGAGTTTGGGCCTGCCTAGGATGCACAGCAAGACCCTGCTAGAAAGTGTTAGGATGTAGGGGACGGGGAAGGAAAGAAAGGGGGAGAGGAGAGAAACTGACTCTCGGCTTTGTCTTAAAGATGAGAGACTACAAGTAGGCACTGAGGGCTTCGTAGTCAATGTCAGACCATTGGGCGTTTTGTCTTTATGGGCTCATCTGAGCTGTGCTATGCCTTCAAATGTAGTACTTAGCTGTTATCCATTAAAAAGCTAGATACCGCCGGGCATGGTGGCGCACGCCTGTAATCCTAGCACTTGGGAGGCAGAGGCAGGCGGATTTCTGAGTTCGAGGCCAGCCTGGTCTACAGAGTGAGTTCCAGGACAGCCAGGACCACACAGAGAAACCCTGTCTTGAAAAACAAAACAAAACAAAACAAAACAAAACAAAAAAAAAAAAGCTAGATACCTTCCATTTGGTCCTCACCACCAAAGGAATTAGCACACATCGGCAAGCCAGCTTGACATGCCTTCATCTGCTCCTTAGTGGTCAGGGATTCTCTGCTTGTGGAGTCATTCCATGACCCAGGTCCATTCTGAGCAGAGGCTTGAAGATGGTCCTTATCATCTGGCAGGTGGATGTCACTGACCAGTGCAGCCCAGTGCCCTTCAGGCCATGTGTTTCTGTATATTATTGTATACATATTGTATGTTTCTGTATATTTGGTTCCCAGGTCTCTATAGGAAAGGCAGGCTATAGTTTCTCATGTTTCCAGGTACTTGTAACTACATCAGAATCAGCACTTGGGAGGCAGAGGCAGGCGGATTTCTAAGTTCGAGGCCAGCCTGGTCTACAGAGTGAGTTCCAGGACAGCCAGGACTACACAGAGAAACCCTGTCTCGAAAAACCAAAAAATAAAGAATTAAAGAATCTTGGTGCCTGTTATTAAAGTCAACACTATTGCAAATAGATTGTTTTTAAATGCCAAATCTAGAGATAGTTGAACAAATTTAACTGGAGTCATTACTGTTTGGTTTGTGCTTCTAAAATACTTGCTTGTTTGGTGTTTCCCACATTCCTGCAGGTTCAGTTAGGCATGTTAAAGGCCTTTAACTTCTGTTCACACAGGGACCCACATTATCATAACAGGGCAAGCTTGGAGAAGAAAGTTTTTTAAAGCCTTGAGTAGAAGAGAGCCTTCCTCTTTTTAGCTTCTGCTTCTGTTGGGATTTGGAAGGAATGTCAGCGTGCTGTTATTAACTCCAATCCCGTGCACGTCACAGCCTGGATGCTTTGGGGCCTTCCGACTCTCAGGTTACCTGTGTAAATACAGGATTCGCTTCCCTGCATCCAGCTCTACCATTTGCTTAATAAAGAACAAATGTGCAGAGCCCAGCAGCAGCAGCCTAGAAGTAATCTGAACAGGATAAGCATGCTTCCTTTTGTGCAGTGCTCTCCATCTCCTGCCAGGAGTCGGGTGTCAATTGAAGGAGAGGTTGTGGTTGGAGCTGGAAACTGAGTGTCTGAGGGGCACCTGCTCCATTCAGTAGACCTGCTTTCCTGGGCATCACCACACATCTGCTCCTCACAAAGCTGCTTTTTCCCTCCTGTTGGTCAGGCTAAGAGCAAAGGCGCAGCAACAAAACATGCTGATTTTGCTTTGTCAGCACAATTGCCTGTGACATTATAATTACACAAATCTTCATTTTCAGAAGGGCCCTAATTTAGAGATTTTCAGAGCCTAAATGGGGTTTTCAAAATGAAATTGATTAAAAAAAAAAAACAAAAACAAAAACAAAGCCGGGCATTGGTGGCGCACGCCTTTAATCCCAGCACTTGGGAGGCAGAGGTAGGCGGATTTCTGAGTTCAAGGCCAGCCTGGTCTACAGAGTGAGTTCCAGGACAGCCAGGGCTACACAGAGAAACCCTGTCTCGAAAAACAAAACAACAACAACAAAAAAAACTTTGCTGTTGTCAAGCCAGCAATTGGATTTGAGAATCACTGAAGGGGTCTAAGTATGGGAACTGAGCCATCGGCTCTGAGCAGCCCACAAAGGCTGTGCTATCAGATTGGCTCTCGAGGCTTTTTTTTTTTTGCTTTGTTTTGTTTTGTTTTTTCAAGGCAGACTTTCTCTGTGTAGTCCTGGCTGTCCTGGAACTCACTCTGTAGACCAGGCTGGCCTCCAACTCAGAAATCCACCTGCCTCTGCCTCCTGAGTGCTGGGATTACAGGCGTGCGCCACCACTGCCCGCCCGGCGCGAGAACTCTTCTGACTGCTACTCCGTAAGATGTAGGTGCATCTTACACTGTGTAATGCTTGTGCTGGCCCAGCTTCCTGGGGCCTATGGGACTAGAGGCTGTTACAGTAAGTCGGTAGAGTGGGGGTAGAAAAAGAAAGAATTGTGACATGAAGTGAAGAAATGTCCAGGAAATACATCTTAGGCTAAGACAAAGCACCCACTTTCAGATTGAGTTTCCATCTAAACAAAGGCGACTCTTCTGGTGTGTGTGTGTGTGTGTCAGACAGACAAACATATGTCTATGATGTGGGATTGGCATACTAGGAACTCAAGATTTTTTTTTTTTAAGATTTATTACATATGAGTATTCTTTACCTGACTTCAGACACACCAGAAAAATGGCATCAGATCCCATTACAGATGGTTGTGAGCCACCATGTGGTTGCTGGGAATTGAACTCAAGACCTCTGGAAGAGCAGCTAGTGCTCTTAATCGCTTAGCCATCTCTCCACCCTGAAACTCTAGATTTTTAATTTAATATCTTAATATTTAAGATAGCTTAAATAAAGTTAATTCAAATGAAATGAAATTTAAAGTGTAGTTCCTTAGTCATCTTCAGCCACTGTGTTAGCTAGCACACAGATTGAACACGTCTTGTTATAGGGCATTCCCAGAGACATTAGTCTGAACTTGAAATATCTTGGATGTTTTAGGAATCTTTGGAATATCTAGAGCAGTCTTTTTTCTTTTTTTTTTTTTTTCTTTCTTTTTTTTTTTTTTTTAATTCAAGACAGGTTTTCTCTGTATAGCCCTGGCTGTCCTGGAACTCACTCTGTAGACCAGGCTGGCCTCAAACTCAGAAATCCGCCTACCTCGGCCTCCCAGAGTGCTGGGATTACCAGGCGTTCGCCACCACCGCCCGGCTAGTGCAGTCTTGATAGAAGAAGAAAAATGTCCGAATGTCTAGAATATGCTTCTAGCCACACTACCTAGACTATTCTCAAGGGTGTTTGTTTGTTTGTTTTGAGACAGGGTTTCTCTGTATAAGTCTGGATGTTCTAGAACTTGTTCTGTAGAGTTCACCTGCCTCTGCCTTCTGAGTGCTGGGTTAAAGGCATGTTTCTTTACTGTCTAGTTTTTTTAAAAAAAGGCCTCCAGGGATTGCCCCACTATCCTCACAAAAAGAAAGGGGAAAAAAGACGCTGAAATATACTGAGGGAGGGATTTGATTCTAGGAATGCCTGCTCTTTGATGTTTTGAGACAGGGCATCCCTACGCAGTCTTGGCTGGCTTGGCATTTACCGTGTAGACCAGGCTGTCCTCAGACTCACAGATTCACTCCCCTCTGCTTCCCAGACAATGAGACTCAAGGTGTGCGCCACCACACCCAGCGGGAACAGATGTCTGTTCTCAATTTATCCTCTTCCTGGCTGCCTCTCCCCTAAGCTTTTAGAGCTCAGCTATAAAGACTAAAGAGTTTTGTGGGTTTTTTCCTCAATAGTCTTTAACAGGACAATTCCCTGTAACAATTCACCTACATCTGGCCCCTGAGTTTCACATGGCTCCCTGTAGGGCCGAGGTGTAGCCCTTGCTTCCTTCCCTCTGCTTCCTGTAGCTTCCACATGGTTGCTTTGACAACTGGGCAAAAGCTCATATGAAATGAACACTGTTAATTCACATTTAGACAGCGTCTTTTCCTTTTCTAACTTAACTAATAAATGTAATGTTATTTAAACACAAATTGGCCCTCATAGTCAAAAGTGGCCTGTGGATAAATAAGTGTAATTATAAGTATAATCAGTTCTTGGTTGTCACATACAGATTATCTCTCATGTAGATTACTGTGACACATTTTAAATCCTTGGGCAGTTTCTCTAAGCAGGCCAGTATAAGCCTAGACCCTCCCCGCCCCTCCCCTCCCAGCTGCTGGGTGCTTTGCTTAGGAAATACAAATTAGTTTTCATATTAGCTTAAGGAAGACATAATTAGGAAGGGACGTCTGCTGCAAGAAACCCACATCATAACTGCTACTTTAGGACAGGTGAGCGGGGGTAACGCCCCGCTCACTGGCTCTCCTACGGGCTGCTGTGTCGCGCTGAGCTGAGTTTGTAGAGATTTTACAGAACACTTGTCAGGGTGTATGGGAAGCTGCGCGGCTGTGGCAGCCATAGTGGCGCGTCCTGCCCGGAGCCTTTTAACAGTTCTATGTTCTTGTCAGGCCTCTTTGTGGCAGACTATGGAGGTTGCAAGTGGATCCTGGCAAGAAGGCTACAGGTGGGTTCGTCTTTGGGGAGAGAAGGCAGCAGCTGAGGGCCCAGTAACTGCAACGTTGCCACCCCAGGCTCTGCTGCTTCTGTGGATGGCCTGATTCCCTTGTAAAGAACTTGTCCCTGGCAGACAAGATGGCTGTGCGAGTATAGTTCAGATGCGAGAGACAGAGAGACCAAGAGACAGAGAAAGTGGCTGGTCGCAATGACTGGTCTTGGCGAATAAACGGACTCCAAGATGGTGCCAGTCCTACCAGTGAAGAAGAAGAAACCTTTAGATGTCAAAGTAGGGGAGCTGCTACTCTAGACGCTGATGAGGGGTTTCGCACTAAAGGCATCGTTGGAGCATTTCAAAGAGGTCACTACAATACGTACGTCAGTGAGAAGAAAGGAAGTGTTCATTGCAGGGTTGGCTTGGTACTGGCAGCATACACGCTTTTCAGATCCTGCCTTTCTTACAAGAACTCAAACCTGAATGGCAACCCATATAACCACTGAAGAGGGGACGTACCCAGGGTGCACTCTGGGCCATGATTGTCTTCCTGACTCCTGTGTGGGGAACTCGGTCTTTGACTCCTTTTATACCCTGAGAATTAAAATCCAATAAAAAAAGTGACTTGTTAAAAAAAAAAAAAAAAAGATGAGGCTTTACTGAGGTAGTTGTCTCTCTGTGTAATTGTGTCAAGCTCTGGGAGAGTCTTCACTCTGGGGAGCTTCTTTGTGAGCCACCACTCCTCATTCTGCACTAAAACTCACTTGGTCCTAGCACTCAGAATTCAGACACAGGCGAGTCTCTGAGTTCGAGAGCAGCCTGGTTGCCGGGCAGTGGTGGCACACACCTTTAATCCCAGCACTTGGGAGGCAGAGGCAGGTGGATTTCTAAGTTCGAGGCCAGCCTGGTCTACAGAGTGAGTTCCAGGACAGCCAGGACTACACAGAGAAACCCTGTCTCGAAAAACCAAGAGAGAGAGAGAGAGAGAGAGAGGAGAGGGAGAGGGAGAGGGAGAGGGAGAGGGAGAGGGAGAGGGAGAGGGAGGGGAAGAGAGGAGAGAGAGAGAGAGAGAGAGAGAGAGAGAGAGAGAGAGAGAGAGAGCCTGGTCTACAGAGTGAGTCCTGCGCATCCAGGGTTGCATAGAGAAACCCTATCTTGAAAAAACAAAGCAAAACCCCCACAGCTTGGTAACTTTCTTCTGAGGGTGGCATTCACCACTGTGTGGGTCTGTGGCCCTGATCTTATTCCTCCTGACTTCTCTGTACAGTTGGGTCACATGTCCTGAGCCAAGTACACATTCTCTCCTATCAAAGGTTTGTTTCTCTTTCCATTTTCAGAGAAGCATTGATGGTCAGATCAGCAAGCCTAGAATTTAGTTAAGCCCACATTGGGGGTTCAATCTCTATGATGATCAACAATGGGGTTCTGATGCCAACACGAGTCTCACTTCATACTTTTCCTGAGCATCTCCAGGGTGTTCAAGAGGAAACCATGAGTTCATATTTCCAAGATATCTTTGAGATACATTTACTAAAAAGTAAATGTAATTTTAATATCTGACCTATGGGCAAGGGTGTAAGAGGAGTTTCTTTGAAGCCTTAGAGGCAAAGGACAGAGTGGCGGTGTCCCAGCTGGCCGCGCTGCTCTGAACCTTATTCCTAGAAGCATTCTTCCCCTGAGTGTCTGGCCAGAAGAGAGGAAGCTTGAGTTCTGAGGAGGGTCCAGTACAGAGGCTGCGCCAGCGTCCTGAGACTGCTGAGTGCTTGCCGGGGATAGCATGTCTGATCCATAAATCCCCCAAGTACGTCCGACCTAGCACACGAGGGAAGGCTGAAGAGCCCTTGCTCCCCCTGCGAGTGTCAGGGCTGCCTGGCCCGTCCACTTGGGGTTGGTATTCTTTCCATGGCCTTCCCTTCTTGCCCTCTCTCTCTGTCTTCTTTCTGTTTGGTCCTTCCTTGGGCATCTGTCCCGTGCCACCCCACCCCACCCCACCCCCCTGGCTGGCCTAGTTTCCCTTCCTGACCTCTGCTTCCCTGCCAGATAACTGCCTGTTGTGAGTCACACTGTAGTGCCTTTCCCCAGACAGCAGCCACTGGTGTGTCCCTCCAGATCCTCAAGTGAGCCGCCGGAAGACTTCCTTCCCTTGACTTCTGCTGGCCCGTAGGGAATGGGCCAGTTCTGCGACATGAGAGTGGTGGTTTACTTTGTTGCTTCCCTTTTTTCTTCTTTCTCTT
This sequence comes from Apodemus agrarius, assembly GCA_964023405.1. Lineage (NCBI taxonomy): Eukaryota > Metazoa > Chordata > Mammalia > Rodentia > Muridae > Apodemus > Apodemus agrarius. The sequence goes on from OZ030006.1 coordinate 55,114,699, forward strand.
CTCAGACTTAAATTTTTGTGTATGTATGTAGTTTGCCTACATCGGTATGCACCTGTATGCATGGGGCCTGCAGAGGTCAGAAGAAGACACCAGGTCCCCTGGAGCTGGAGTTAAGGATGGTTGTGAGCCACCATGTGGGTGCTGAGAGCCGGACCCAGGTCCTCCACAAGAGCAGCCATTGCTGTTGGCTGAGCCATGTCAGAATTTGCCCTTCACTCTCCTCTCATGGACTCACATCTCCACTTAGGCCAGTGTTCTCCCGCTCCCTCTGTCAGCCTTCATGTTAACAAACTCCAGAAGACATTACGATAGCATTTCCTTTTAGTTTGAAGAATCATTTCTCAGTCAGTTGTGATGGCCCATACCTGTAATTGCAGCACTCAGGAGGCTGAGGCAGGAGGATTGCTGAATGTAAGACCAGCCTGTGCCATACAGTGAGTTCCGGCCAAGGCTGCAGTACAGAACATATCTCAAGCCAACTCTTATATTTATTTTGTTTAGCAATTTTTTTTCCTGTCATGACCATCAATAGTCTCCAACTAAAAATATTTCCACAGCCAACACACAAGGCCTTTGGACTGAAAGATTAGGTTACAGCAAACAACAATTCCTAAAGGTTTCCCAGCTTAGAAAGCAAATGAAAGGCCCATTCTTCCCAAAGTTGTCTTTCCTGCCCTATCTTGTTTTGAGGTGGGGGAGGGCAGGCTACAGTAGTTAGTGCCAGGTAACCAGCCAGTCCTGAAGGCCTGTGTTGTGCTTGGTTCATGTCTCTCCTGTTCACTTCTGAGAAGTTGTTGATAATATTATCATACTATAAGTGATCACTCATGTATATGGCACATTACTTCAATGCCAGGAATTGAACCCATAGCCTTCATGTGCTAGGCAAGCATTTTACCCTGAGCTGCCCCCAGCCCCACACTGGTCCTATCTTTAACTTCCTTTATTGGGTCAGTGCTGTGCCCAGATTTGCATGCTCACCCGTGTGCATGCTCAGTCCTCGGGTCTGTGCACTCAGTCAGCGGCCGCTTCACCTCCCTCACTCGTGGCCCTGCTGTGACGTGCATGGGAAGCTGCCTGCTGGCCCTCTTTGCATGATTCCATGGCTTTCGTCCGCCGTCTGTATCTTTGGAGGCTTTCAGCAAATGATCTGCCCACCATAGGAGCAGATTCCTATTGCAAGGTGTGTGCTGTTTCCGCTTGTCTGCTGCTTCCTGGGAGCGTTAATCCACCACTTGCAACCCAAACTACACTCCTCAAAGTCATCTTGAAAAGCAGCTGACAAGTACTGTAGACTTACTGTACGCTAAACACCCCTGTGAGATTACTAGTGACTATTTTACATGTGAGGAAACAAAGGCCCACAGATGTTTGATGACAGAATTCACAAGGGTCGTTATAGCTAAGAATGCTTTAATAGAAGTAAAATAACCCTCTGGTGAAAAGCTCCAGAACTCCACAAAGCATTTGATTACAGCCCCTTAAGGATGCCTGTGGAGAAAGCTGCTTTAGGAAAGGGCTTCAAGGCCCTTCAGTGTGAAGAGGGCAAGGTTGGAAGGAATGTCGCCCAGTTTCTTAAAAAGTCATGAAGAACATCAGGTGTGTGTCATGATGCGTCCAGTTTCTTAGGGTTAGGGTGCCCCGTGACAGCCTCGGCAGCAGCTGAACGGATGCAGACTTAAGGGAAGCAGGGCAGCTCTGTGCAGACTTGGTGTCAGTGAGTGGAGGAGTCTAAAATGTCACAGGAGGCAGACAACACTCCCAGAAAGATGTGGGGACTGTCAGAAGAGCCCCGCTCAGACCTGCAGGGTAGATCTAGGCAGGGAGATGTGGTTTGGGGAGAGTTGAGGGTCCATGGTTGTGATGGAGAAATGATGTAGGGAACGTGTGGGGAAGTCTGTGCATGCTTGCTCAAGATTCAGCCAAGCTAGGCGTGACAGTTATATACTCTCAGCTTCTGGGAAGCTGAGGCAGCAGGATTGCGAGTTTGAGACCATCCTGGGTTAAAGCGCTGAGGAGACGGAGAAGTGTCTGGAACCGAGCAGGACAATGCTTTACCAAAGATCTCTAAGGCTGGGTTTGCAGCACTCCAACTAGAGTACTTTCTCACTGCAGGCCCAGATGGAGTTCATGCATGGACCATCAGCAAAGCCGTGACGGCTCCTCAGGCTGCAGGAAAGATTCATACAGATTTTGGAAAGGGATTCATTATGGCGGAAGTAATGAAAGACGAAGATCTTAAAGAGGAAAGTTCTGAGAACGCAGCTAAGGCTGCTGGAAAGTACAAACAACAAGGCAGAACTTACGTGGTTGAAGACGGAGATATTATCTTCTTCAAAATTAACTCACCTCAGCAATTGAAAAAGAAATAAAGTTTAGCTTTTAACTTTAGCATGTGTATGGTTTGGGTTTGGTCTTGACCATGGGGTGCTTGGTTTGGTTTGGTTTAAGTTTCTAAAAACTGGAGGTACAGTGTGGGGATGGGGCTCAGGAGTTAACATGACATTGAAGCGGTAGAGACCGAGTTGTGGTTTACTTTGGAAAGAATGCGGGGTTGCAGAGTTGATTCGCAGTTAGGAATGTTCACTGTCCTTTCAGAAAACCCATGTGAGGCAGTTCACAACTGCCTGTAAGCCCAGCTCCAAGGGCTCTACGTCCATCTCATTCCCTCACACAGGAACACACGCACACGAACGCGGGCACGTGTGCATGAATAAAGTTAATAAAAATAATTTTTTACAAGAAGGAAGGAAGGAGAGTTGACAAGGTGTGATGATATATTGGATGTAAAGAGGTGGGAAGAGTGATTTCAGACAGAGGCTTGACCCTGAGCCTCGGGAAGGATGTGATTGCCAAGTCTTGAGGTAAGGGGGCAAGGGAAGCCTGGGTGTGCTTGACCACTTACGTCAGCGATGAGACCCGACAGATTGTATTTCACTCAAGACAGAGCAGGGTCAGGCCTCATTTACGAGGAACATGGTCGTAGGGCTGACAGTTCCTCTAGGGAGCTTGCTGATCCTGAAGATCTGAACTTTCTGAGTTCCTTTTCCCCTCTCTCCGCCTTTTGGCAATGCTGCCGTGATGTGCCATGGAGCCTGGAGAGGCCGCAGTGAGTTCTGAGGGGCTCTGCTGGCCAGGGCGCTAGGAGTCTGGTGTGGTGGTGCATGGAAAGGTTCCCAGATCCAAATCCAAAGCCCAGACATCCAGCTTGGGGGAGGTTTGTGCAGCGGACATGACAGCCAGTCCATTTACCTGGGTTTGTGGGGAGCGTGTTTTTGAGACAGTCTTCCTATGCTGACAAGGCTGGCCTCCCAGGCTGTGCCCTAGGACTGCAGTCATGTACTGCTTTGCCTGGCTTTGGTGGTTTTGACTTTGAGACAGGGTCTCACTCACCATGTATCCTGGGCTGGCCTCAGACCAAAGATCCTCTTGCCTATTCTGTCTCCCAAGTGTTCATTATATAGGCATCTACCACCACACAGAGTAGCTGCTGGGTGTTGTTGTTTTTACATTTGTGTGTGTGTGTGTGTGTGTGTGTGTGTGTGTGTGTGTACGCGAGCACTCCAGGACACATAGAGATCTGAGAACTACTTATTAAAGTCAGTTCTCTCCATCCATCATGTGGACCCTGGAAGTGAACTCAGTTTGTTAGGTTTGGTGGTAAGCACTTTTTTACCTGCTGAACCATTTTGCCTGTCCTTGAATTTTTTTTTTTTTTCTAAACTTTAGGAGGTGGGTCTCATTTTGTGTCCCTGGCTGGCCTAGAACTGGCTCTGCTGACCAGACTGGACTCAAACACACACACACACAAAAAAAACCGACTTGTTTCTGTCTCCCAAGTGCTGGAACTGGAAAAGCATCTGTTGGTGGAGCATCACACCTGTGATCAGAGCGCCTAGAAGGCCGAGTAAGGCGGGAGAGGGCCGTGAGTGTGAGGCTAGCCTGGCCTACACAGTAAGATACTGTCTCAAAACAAAATAAATGGTGGAAACTTGTCATTTAAAAGCAGTTTTGATTTGCTAAGCTCTTAGCATTTCTGTGGCTCTGACCATTTGGAATACTAGAGTCTTTAGATCATGTGAGTGAGTCTGCTTCCCTGAGAAAACCTGGCTTCTGCTGGACAAATGCTCAGTTACAGAGACACTATCCCGCATCCCTCTCCTGCCCTGCACAAGCCAAGGGACATGCAGCCACACACATACCACAGAGTCTAGTTACCAAGACTGTCCTGGGTCTTCCCGAAAAGGAAAGGGAACCTCAGGCCCTTAAAGTAGAACATGAAGGGCTTCCTGTCGCTTAATCAATTGAAATGACCCAGAATACAAGCCTGGATTAGCATGTGCCTCTAGATTAGGGCTAATCAGGGGTGGGCTGAGCAGATGCAGGGGCAGCCCCAGCCTGATTACTGAGCCCTAGCATTTAATCAGCTCTCTTCCAAGGGCAGCCGCCCGACTTAGACTTAGTGCGTACTGGGTTTCAAAGCCTTCAGTCCCTCCCCCTGCTGTGGACATAAAAGCTGCTAGGTCAGAAACACAGAGAAGACTCAACCTAATCCCATGTGAAAATGCCTGCGTGGGTGTTTGTGTGAGAGAGAGAGCTTAAAATCCCCACATGAAGATGGTGACGCGTTTATTTAAGGTGGATATCTGCAGAGAGAGCGCGTGTAAAAGAGGCATTCCGAGGCATCAGAGGTTGTCAGTGGCCCTGCTTATGGAGTCCTCTCTTTGAAAAGCCTTTAAGATGTATGGTGATTGTCACCATTACCTTGAGGCAGCTTTGTGTGGAAGCCAAATTTGCTTCTTCCCCAAGTTATGTGAAATGCGCAAAGTGCAATCTGTAAAAAAATATTTTATTTAGATAAGTCTTGGGTGTGGTATTTTTACTTTGTTTTTATGAGAAAGTGTCTCCCTATTTAGCCGAGGCTGGCCCTGGAGTTAAGGCAGCTCTCCTGCTGCTGAGGTTACAGGCTTGAGCCACCACCCTTGACAGTGATTGACACTTGGGTTTTCATTGATGGGTGTGGAGAACATGTTGAGCACCTGCTCACTGTCAGGGTTCAGGGATAAGCTCAGTGATGGATGTGGAAATCAGACACTCGCCAGTGACAGTGTGTAAGGACCGTTCCTCTGTAGAGGTCTGGGCAACGTGCCACGAGGCTCCCAGGGACCTGGACCCAAATCATTGGAGGACAGAGACTTGGAGAATCAGAGAACAAGCCAAGGACAGTTGCTGCAAAACCCACGGTGCACGAAAGCATGAAGGTGTTTGCGTGGAGAAGCTCAAGTACATCCCAGCCCTTGCAGGCCAGTGGGTGCACGCCTGTATTCCTAGCACTTGGCAGGAGGAACAAAGGTTCAAGGCCAGCCTATGCTCCATGTGGAGACCCTGCCTCAAAGGAGAAAATAGACGAGAACAACTCATGAGAGCCTTGAACACCATGCCAGAGCATCTCAGCAGTAGCACCATGATGGTGCCCAAGGGTGACACTAAAGGACTAAAGGATTAAGCAACGCAGCGTAAATAAAACTAACGTGGGGGGGTGGGTGGACGGAGAGAATTGATGCAGCACTTAAAAGCCATTTGCAGTGGTTTAGAAGAAACCAGACCACCTTCACCCTGAAGCCTCAGCCTCCTGTTCCCTCCCAGTCCCCTGCCTGCTTCTCCCCATCACACAGACAAGAATGTTCTCAGCCCCAGCCTCTCAAGGAAGCTGTACCGACCTGCCTGTGTTTTGTTAACATGCCCTTAGAAGTGGGGTTTCAAAACGACTGTCATCAAAACAAGCCTGTTTCATGTTGTACCATCAAATGCTTATCCCTAAATTGACAAAACTGACTCTTAGAAAATGCTCATACATTTCAACACTGTGAAATCAGATTTTCTTTTGCATTAATTTCCTTTGGTTTGAGCCGGGCAGTGGTGGTGCACGCCTTTAATCCTAGCACTTGGGAGGCAGAGGCAGGCGGATTTCTGAGTTCGAGGCCAGCCTGGTCTACAGAGTGAGTTCCAGGACAGCCAGAGCTACACAGAGAAACCCTGTCTCAAAAAAACCAAAAAACAAACAAACAAACAAAAATTTCCTTTGGTTTGGATTCTCTCTCTCTCTCTCTCTCTCTCTCTCTCTCAGGCACACATATGTATGTGCATTCGTGCCACCAAGTGTGTGTAATGGTCAGGAGTCACTGCTCTCCATCTACCATGTGAGTCCTGGGCATTGAACTCAGGTCATCAGGATTGCTTAAAAGGCTCCCTCCTACCCACTAGGCCTTCTCTCTCTTTTTCTTTTCTTTGGAGACAAGGTCTCACTATTTGCCCTGACTGGCCTGGAACTCACTATGTAGATCAGGTTTGCCTTCAACACTCAGAAATCCTGCCTGCCTCTTCTTCCAGTGCTGCCTCAACATACAACCAGCTGTTCCCAGCTTTAATCCTTCTGAGGCTCCTGGTGCTCAGGCCCAGCCCCGCCCCTTGTCATGCTCCCATTGTCTCTGTTCAGGGTCTCCAGAGCCCACGCTTGAGGTTCCTGTGCTAATATGAAGCACAGTTTCTGAAAGTGCTTGGGCAGCTAAAGTTTAGCCATAGCTGAAGTTGTGTCATGTGTAATTCATATAGGTCATCTTAGCTGGGTGTAGAATTCTGGGCTGAAAGTGATTCGGGAATGCTTGAAGGCATGGCTCCATCATTTTAGCTTCTAGGTTTGCCATGACACCCAGTACTGTTCTCATGTCCAGTATTTTGCATATACTCCCCTACCCCTGCTTTGTGCTTCCTAGAATCTTTCCAGCTCTTCAACATTTTCCTTGTACTCTTGAGATGTGTCCGGATCTCTTGCTGTCCATTGTGCCTAGAGCATCAAGTGGCCTTTTCCGCGCCAAACTTGCTTTTCAATAGTAGAAGTTTGCTCCTGTGCCTAATTTCCCTATTTTCTAGTCTCTGGAAATTTTCCTTGCTAATAACCTTTGCAATGTGTTTGATTTATTGTGCTTTTATTTTTAAATTACTCTCATATTTTTCTTTTCTAGTTGGTGGTAGGATTTTTGGGTTGCCCAGGGTGTTGCTGTTGCTGCTGCTGCTGCTGCTGTTATTTTTATGGGACAGGGTCTCACTCTGGTCCATGTTTGTTTGTTTGTTTTTTTAATTGAATATTTCTTCATTTACATTTCATATGCTAAAACTCCCCCCCCCTTTTCCCTGAAAACTCCCAACCCCTCGTGCCACTCCCTGCCTCCAAGTATATGCCCCTCCACCTGACCCATGCCCACTAATGCCCATCCACGCTAGTTTCAAACTCACAGGTGTCCTGTCTTAGCCTCCTAGGTGCTAGGACTAAAGACCCTATTGCAAGTTTGGGAGCTTGAATGGGTGGGTGGGTGGTTTGGGGCCTGCTGGTGGTGGTGGTAGTGTTAGGAATCTAACTGAGAGCCTCATACATGGCAGACCAAACTTCCGGTGAGCTAGACTCCCAGCTCTTAATTTCATATTTCTTAAATGAAGTCCCCTATGTTATGGCCTACGTTAGCCTGAAACTCCTGAGCTCAGGGAATTCTGTCTCAGATTCCCACTACAGGTGTGTGGGAGTTGTTTGCTTATTTGTTTTGTGTGTGCATTTGGGTTTTTATATGAGATACATATGAGTTTAATATATCATATAAACTCCCATTTTAAGATAATCGGAGGATACCAGACTTGGCCAGCATTTGTTTTGTTCCTAAGATGTCTATGTTGTCCTTGTGTGGCTCTGTGCTGCTATGCAGTGTGTATACAGGGACAGAGCTGGGTGACTTGTGGACATTACTGCTAATTAGTATTAGAACAGGCTGTTCCATTCACCCAATTTCACTATTAGTGGGTTTTGGGGGATGGGAATGAATCTCAGCTCTTCTGTCACGGTGGTCTAGGTGTTAAGGTTTGGGTATACATATACCCAAACATATACATATATGTATAAAGTATGTACCTACCTACTAACCCACTCAGCTAAGTACTAGCTTTCCACTGTTACTGGCCTCCACTGTCCTCCTGAAGGATCCGGGCCCCTGCACCCCGAGTCCCTTTGGGCTGGAGTTACCGCTTCCACTTCACTGACAGGAGTTTTGCATGGTGGCTTGCAAAGCACAGCCCTTCCTGTGCATTGTAATTCTACTTCCAACAAAAAACAAGGCTGATGCACACACTTATTTGGCCCAAGTGAGCTGGAAATGGATCACTCTTCCCCAAGGTTCCATGCCCCATGTGCTACATGGTGGTATTGGGAGAGAGTTGGGCTGTTTGTTTGTTTCGCTGTTGCTTTTAGCTGATCCTAAACTGTTATTTAAATTATACCAGTCTGTGAAATCCTAAAATTTGGAGACAAATGAGCTAATTTGATTTGATTCTTTTTCACGTTTGACTCTGGAGGGGAAAAAATATAGATGGACCAATAGCCAAACATCAGAGCAGAAGACGGAAATTTGTTTTTTGTTGTCTTTTTTCCCCCTTGGGCAGAGAAAGGGCAGCGGCACAGCCCGGGAGCAAAGTGAGCATGTGCTCCTGGGAGCACGGCAGCCGGTGGGGACTCACATGGGTGGGCTGTGCTTCCGAAAGATGGAGTTGGCAAGATCTCTGTGGAAGTGTTTTCAGAGTGTTCCCACAGCCCTTTGCCGAGAGCCTAAGAATTAAAATGAAGTGAGGAGAGAGATTTACTGCCAGGCACCAGGCACACACCCAGAATCGGAGCACTGGGGAGGCTGTGGCAAAAGGAGCAAGAGCTCAAGGCCAGCCTGGGCTAAACAGCAAGACCTTTTCTCTCAAAAGAAAGGAAAAAAAAAAAAAAAGAGTTGAGACTTAATTGTGCTGGGGACACAGGTAAGTCATCGGCCCCGGGGCTGGCAGGCAGTTACACCCTGAAGGACCAGAGCCCAAGCCAACACCTGGGTCCTGAGCATGGGCCCCACCAACGGTCTTGCTTTGTCTCTCCAGGCCTGGTCCAGATCCCTGTGAGCATGTACCAGACTGTGGTAACCAGCCTCGCCCAAGGCAACGGGCCGGTGCAGGTGGCCATGGCCCCAGTGACCACCAGGATATCGGACAGCGCAGTCACCATGGATGGCCAGGCTGTGGAGGTGGTGACATTGGAACAGTGACATGGACCTCTATCATGGCATCGTTTTCTAGTCTACTTCAGAATTTTTTACATGTTTGCAGAGGTGCAATCAAATGGAATTAAGTCTCTCGACTTGGAAAGAAAGTTTTGGTAACCTTTTTTAAGAAGGAAGAAAGGCAGCAGATTTTGGAATCACATTTTTTAAAGCACCACTTCTGGGATCTGGTGGAGTGAGAAACGACACCGATTTCACTGTCCCAAAAAGCCAAATTGTGGCCAGACTTGTTTGTTCGGAAATGTGTGTATACTTACGTGTGTGTACGTGTGAGTGTGAATATATGTATATGTGTACATATGGACATACACATTTACATATATGTATAAAGTATATATGTACATACATATATATGTATGAAACCCGCATGGAATTACCTGTATGAAATCAAGGTGAACTGTGGATACAAGCACCCGCCCAGTTTAGTGGGCGGTAGGGTACATGACCAGACACAGTCACCTGGTTTTCGTTCATACCAGGGTCATGCATTGAGCTACTGACAGACTCAGGCGGAGGTGACCACGTCCTTCACCAAAGCTGCCTCCCAGTGGCCACCTAGACCTCTGCTAGATTCACCGAGGGAAGGAAGATCCAGGACACAGCGTGGTCCAGAAAGTGCTTACAAAGTCCAGAGACCGCGCTTTGCCAGCAGAGACACTCTTCAGGCTGGCCCAGGTGCTGCTGACCTTGCCACAGGCAGGTAAATGCCCTGCAGGCTCCTGGCAGGGGCAAGAAATCTTTCCTCAGACTCCCATCTTCCTCTCCCTTCCCAGGAATCCTCAGTCTCATGACTATTAAAAAGAGTTGCTTGGTTGTAAGGTCAGGCCTGTGACGAACTGAAGGTAACAGAAGTGTTAAGGGTCTGTGGAATGTTTATGGAGCAGTCGGGTGTAAGTGCAGAGTGAGTGTGTGTGTGTGTGTGTGTGTGTGTGTGTGAGAGAGAGAGAGAGAGAGAGAGAGAGAGAACGAACGGGAAGAGTATAGGAGAGCAAAAAAGGAAGGAGGAAGAAAACTCTTCATAAATCAGGGTGCGCCCGTGGGAACCGCGTTCTCGGCTGCCTGCAGCTGTTTCCACAGAGGAGATTGCCTCAGGCAGGGCCTCCGCCCGAAGGCTGGCTGTCCCAGATGTGCCCGACGACTCTGTGAGGACTGTCTCCCAGGCACATCCTGGCGGCACAGGCCTGGGACGGCGTCCTGCCCGCGGTGCGGATTGCACTGGGCAGATTGCACTGTGAGCTCCTGTGCTTTCCAGCCACAAACCCTGAGTCTCGTGGCTCAGTCATCCATGTCCTGACAAGCCAAATCTCCACTCCTGCGTGCAGGGACCCTTCCTCCTTCCTGCCAGCCCTCTCCCGCGTGCGCGTGATAGTGTATTTAATGTGGTGTTTTTGGTTTTTTGTTTTTTAATGAGACATTAAAAGATTCTTCATGTCTTGCTCAGCCTTTGAGAAAAGTTTCCAATTCTTATCTTTGCTTGTTTTATATAAAACTATACAATGTTCTTTGTATGATCTTTTCTGTACGTAATAAGGGAGGAGCGGGAATTTTACATATAAATGTCCTGGTTCTACAATTTGTTACTTTTTTTTTCACTGTGAAGCTGTCCAGGGGCTTTAAGGTCCGTGTTCCTTTGTGGTGAAATAACCTCCCAATAGTTTGAGAAATTGCCAAGAAGATAAAAGCAAGGTCGCAGCAACAGAGCATGGATTCTGTGTTCTCCATTCTGTCTAAACTGCCTCATTCAATAAATAGTTTAATGTGGCGACAAAAAGTGCCCCTCTGTCTAGCAGCCTTGGCCACTTGGGCTACAGGACTCTCTTGGGGTGTGGCTCATTGTCCTTTACAGAAGACATGCACTAGAGGTCTTTAGACTGGACCACACTCTAGGAGCTGCTGAAGGCTCTGGAAGGAGGGAGACCGACCTGTCCAGGGTCCTGAGTGTGGGGTGAGCGCCTCCAGGCCTGATGGGAGACTGTTTTCTGTACCATGGCTTTCTGGAGCAGTCGCACTTCAGAAAGCCTCAAGGTGGTTGGAAGGCTCTACTCTGGAATCTGATTTAGGTGTTTATTTGATACCATATTAAAAGACTAGGTTGACCGTGGTGACTCTTGTATTTTGAAAGGGTTTCCCTAGTGGGTGTGTTTGATACAGGAGATGGTTTCAGAGCAAAAGGTCCAAGCCCTGAGTTACCTTCTATATCCTCGTTTCCTGGTTTCTTACACACCCACGCACCACACTCCCCGCGTTAATGTGTGTGTTTAATGTGTGTGTTCGGGCCTTTCCCAAAGTCTGTGTCTCCTCATTCACCCACGGGTGAGAAGTGCTTCATCTCACCCCTGAGTGCCTTTTTCTGCCACTTCTGTTTGTAGATGTCTCAGTGAGTCTCTGGCTGATAGGATTATAGTAAGGGAATGAGGATGTGGTTTCCTTCGAGGCTAAACCTTGGCTCAGCAGTGCGAAATGCTGGCACACCGCCGTCCGTGTTCGCTGGTCCCTCTCTACATACACGGCACACCGCCATCCGTGTTCGCTGCTCCCTCTCTACATACACGGCACACCGCCATCCATGTTCGCTGCTCCCTCTCTACATACACAGCACACGCCATCCGTGTTCGCTGCTCCCTCTCTACATACACAGCACACGCCATCCGTGTTCGCTGCTCCCTCTCTACATACACGGCACACCGCCGTCCGTGTTCGCTGCTCCCTCTCTACATACACGGCACACCGCCATCCATGTTCGCTGCTCCCTCTCTACATACACAGCACACCGCCGTCCGTGTTCGCTGCTCCCTCTCTACATACACAGCACACCGCCGTCCGTGTTGGCCAGAGAGGATGGGCCGGAGGAAGGAGTGACTGCGGCTGCGCAGAGCGAGCACGGGTTGTCTGGAAACCCTCCCAGTCAGCCTCTCCAGCAGGCTGGCTACTAGCTCCTGCTGTTTACAAGCCAGACCCAGACAGTGCCTTCCAGAGAGCGTGTGACAGCGGTCTTCCAAGGCGCTGATGCCAAAGCTTCGCTCTCACTTCTCCCTGAGCCACTGCTAGGGCGGCCAGCTAAGTCCAGTGAGGAAGAGAAGCAGTGGGGTAGAGGCGGGCCTGGGACAGAGTGGCAAGCAGCTGTCTGAGGGGCGCCTCTCCGAAGCTAGCAGAATGTCTCCTCAAAGACAAGTGGGCCTTGCTACCATCGAAATCCCCAGCAAATGGGAGAAGTCAGGCTCTCAGTCAGTGTACATGAAATCTGATTTTATTAGCAACATAAACATTCAGTATGTGCTCTTCAGGCACACCAAACTGTCTTGTCAATTAGATCTGACCTGAGGGTCCACTAGGTGAGATTCACGAATACTGGTGTGTTCCAGGTAAGTAGCATTTGGCATGTTCCTGTGAGGTGTCGTGGCAGGCAGGCAGCCTGATGGCCAGAACTGAATTTTCCTGAAGCTCACGCGGAAGGATAGAACTGATTCCCTGGGGTTGTCCTCTGACCTTCTCTACACATGCGCCGTGTTGCTGGTGAGTCTGTACACACGCACGACACAATACAGACACACACACACACACACACACACACACACACACACACACGTGCATGAAAGCACAAATGAATAGATTTTTTAAAAAACAACTTGGCAGTTCTCTGAGAAGGAAGAGCAGAGCTGGGGCTGTAGCTCAGAGACAGAGCGCTTCCCCGGCGTGCACAAGACTGGACAGCCTGCAGCTCCCTGTGCTGAGGCCGGGCAGGGTGTGGAACAGTGTAAGCACTGGTGGACCCAAGGATCTGCCATGGAGCTCATCACTGTGCTGCCAACAGTATTTATTTATTTATTTATTTATTTATTTATTTATTATTTTTGTTTTTTCGAGACAGGGTTTCTCTGTGTAGCCCTTGCTGTCCTGGAACTCACTCTATAGACCAGGCTGGCCTCGAACTCAGAAATCTGCCTGCCTCTGCTATTTATTTTTTTAGTGCAAGGGCTTATAATGTAATTCTCCAGAGTGGGGAAAGGAGAAGGGGGTATCATCTGCAGAGATAGGGTGGGGCCTGAACCCTGTCCATGGCACTCCTAGCTCATTACAAACACCGGCCTTCCCGCAATTAGAGAATTTCTATAGCGATGATAGTAGCCAGTCCTTCCGCTTCCCTCCAGTTGAGGCTGGGTAAAGCACGTTCATCCAGCAGTGAGGAAGAGAAGCCAGATTACCTAACCAGTTTACCCTGTCGGCAAGAGACAGGGCCAGGACACAAACCTGGGCGGGCAGGCCTAGAACCTGCAGAAGTGCTACTTCATCCGCTGGAGCTGGGGAGACGTGAGTGTGCAGAGCGTGTGGTCTTATTTAAGTAGCTTAGCTGTTGGGGGTTGGGGTGGTATAGATGCTCTACCCAAGATTTAATGAAATCGTCAGTGAGTCTGAGGATCGTTTATTGTAGATTACCTGCCTAGCATTTGCAAGGCCCCCAAGTTCAGTACCCAGCACAGCCAATGGAGGGAGAACTGTCGGAAGGACTGTCAGCAAACTTAAATTAGCTGCTGTCAGAGTAACCAGATGTGATGCTCACCCCCACCCCACCCCACTCCCCGTTCATGATCCCAGCACTTGGGAGGCTGATACAGAATTGCCAGGAAGAGAAGACAGTGTGGGATATATACTTCCACTGCAGAGTAAAAAGCTTTCCCAAAAGGTCATTAATTTTGTAAGTAATTAATTCTCTGGGTCTCATTTTTTTCTGAATTTATATATACCTTTTAAGAAATGAATAGCGAGCCAAGCATGGTGGCACATGCTTTTGATCCCAGCATTCAGGAGGCAGAGGCAGGTGGATCTTTGTGAGTTTAAGGCCAGCCTGGTCTAGTTCCAGCACAGCCAGGGCTATATAAAGACCCTGTCTCAAAAAAACCAAAAACAGACTACTAACTACAGTCTGACCTACACTGAGACCTTCCTTGTCTCAAAAGCCAAAGATGCTAACAGTTAAAAGTTACTAAGTAACTAGCTAAGTAAGAGAGCTAGATAGATGGTTAAGAGCACTGGCGGCTCTTCCAGAGGCCCAGGGTTCAGTTCCCAGCACCCACATGGCAGCTGTCTGTAACTCTAGTTCCAAGTGATCTGATAGGCTCACAGGGACATAAAACAGGCAAAGCAGCCTGGCGGTGGTGGCGCATGCCTGTAATCCCAGCACTTGAGAGGCAGAGGCAGGCGGATTTCTGAGTTTGAAGCCAGCCTGGTCTACAGAGTTAATTCCAGGACAGCCAGGGCTATACAGATAAACCCTGTCTCGAAAAAAAACAAAAACAAAAAAAACAAGCAAAGCATCAGTGCACATAAAGTAAATCATAAAAAATGATAGCCAATTGAAATGTTTTAAAAAGGAGGAGGAGGAGCCTGGTCCACGGTGGGGCACGCCTCTCCCAGCACTCCAGAAGCAGATGGATCTGAGTTCAAAGCCAACCTGCTTTACAGAACTAATTAATTACAAAACTAACTGTCTCAAAAAAATAAAAAAAAATAAAAAACAAAAAAACAAGCCAGGCAGTGGTTGCACACACCTTTAATCCCAGCACTTTGGGAGGCAGAGGCAGGCAGATTTCTGAATTTGAGGCCAGCCTGGTCTACAGAGTGAGTTCCAGGACTACACAGAGAAGCCCTGTCTAAAAAAAAAAAAAAAAAAAAAAAAAAAAAAAAAAAAAAAACCAACAACAACAACAAAAAAAAAAAGAACAAAAAAAAAAAAAAAACAACAACAACAACAACAAAAAAACCCAAAACTAATTCCAGAATGTTCAGCCAAGGCTACACAAAGAAACCCTACTCTAAGAAAAGAGTTACTAGGTACTAAAGGGCTCTGCATTGTGCTGTCGAAGGCCTTATACCCTGAGTCCTAACCTCTCCAGCCTGTGAGGAGGCCTCGCTTATAGCTGTGACAACTGAGAAGCAACTTCCCCAAAGTCCAGAGTGTATGGCCATCCCCAGCAGCCTTACCGTTTCTGCTGGCACCTTTGGCAGGGTCTCATTACACACAGCCTGGGCTGGCCTAGAACTCCCTCTGTAGACCAGTGCCATGAGCTCAGCCTCCCACTGATGGCCAGCGTGTTCTGAGCCAGGCCTGCGACTGCACCATGGTCCTTCCCAAGGCTTCCCTCCCTCAGCTGCAGCCTTTCATCACGAGCTCCGGCACACACATGCACAGACAGACTCCTGCATCAGCGGGAGCTGGCTACAGCACACTAGGTGGTTTCTTAATCACAAAATATATAGAGAACCCCAAACACCCAAGTTTTCGTCAACATTTCCCACAAAACAAACAAAAAAGCAGTGTTGGCACAGTTAAGTAATTTAATATATATTTAAAAAAAAATTACTTTGATTCATAATCCCTCGAGGCCCAGAAGGCCTTGTTGCAACCCAGCAGGTGCGCCAAACCCACTTAAGCAACACAACTCAAGAGGCGTCACACAAGGAGGCCAGGCCGAGTCTGGGCAGTCACTGGATTGTGAGGAGAGCCTTAGCCAGCACCAGAGCCTCCTTACCTGTAAGAGTCACAGCCTAGCAGGCTGGAGGGACAGCTCACAGTTAGAAATGCTTCCTGCTCTCACAGGGGTTCCATTACAGGGCTACAGTTGTCTGCCACAGGGTGGACACACACATACAAATAAAATCAATTGGGTTTTTGTTGCTGTTGTTGGTTTTGAAATGCCTGTCCAGAGCCAGGGAAAGGCCCAGGCTACCAGGCACCCAGCAGGCATCACTTCCAAACTCTCCTCCCCAGTTGTTCCTGAGCTGGCTCCGGCCAGCATCTCAGCACTGTCTGCAGTGGGCCAGGCTTCAGTTCCCCTTGTCTGATGAGTCTCAGCACCTCATCAGGTGCCTCTGCCACCCCGCTAAGACTGCCAGCCCTGTCAGGAAGGGCTCACACTGCCTGTGAAGGGTTGAACCCTGCCGGTGGCCGAGCATGCCCATTCCTGCCCATTCCGTCTGCTCCAGGTGCAGGCTTCAGGTGAGCTCGGCAGCCAGCCGGGAAGCCTGTCTCTGTCTGTCACATGCCCACTGTGACCTGACCAGTAGTGACCTGGAGTTCACGCCCAGCCCAAACCCGGGAGCACACAACTGTTAAGGCCGGGGTATGACCACATGGGGAACAGGGAGCCCGATAACGCAATTAGAGCCTCTGGGGTCTACTGTCAGTAACGGGGTCTTTATAATCGTGTGCCACCGAACCCTCATGCCCAGCAGCCCTATAACCTCTGACATTTTCCGGATAGGAAGACTCACCTCACCCAGCCTAGATATCATTGGTGCTTTGTAAAGGTATTCATCCATCACAACCCAACCTTAGGACAGTTTTATTTTTCCAGTAAGAGGTTACTTGTAAATGCTTTTTTCAAAAAACAAACAAAAAAAGATGACTTGAAGCAGGTTCCATAAAAGATGTCTACAATGAAGTGTAAAGAGAAGAGAGCGGCCAAGGGCCAGAGGAGGCCACACACTTGCCTGCTTGGGTCAACCCTGGTAGAATAATGGTCCCATTAACTCTGTGGCCAAATGCTGTCACTGGTTCAAACAAGACAGGAAATATTTTAACAAAAAACAAACAAAAATTCCCTTGCAAAGATACTCTGAGAAGGGCTAAACCCCCAAGATGTCTAAAAGTGCCTCTTAACACCCAGGTTGTAGCTCTGGAGCAAGGCTGAAGGGACAAAGATGGCGCCAGGCAGCCGGTCCTCTGAAATGGTTGCAGCAGGAAATGCTGCCCGGTGTCCTCCTTTGGCGGGAGATACAGAGAGGACACAAAGAGGATTCTCAAGAGACACGCCAACCTAGAAGCAGGAACTGCAAAACCTGCGCCAGGGAGCCTTGGAAACATCTAAGACCCTCAAGAATGTCAGTGCTGTTCTTCCCTTTGGTCTCAGTGAAGTGCTTAAAGATTTCTCCCACCCCTTTCCCTCCCTTGCCAATGCTGGAGGTTCTGGACCAAGACGAGAGAGACGTGCGTGGTGCATGAGGTAGACACTCCTTACACCCGGCGCTTTAGGACCTGCCGTGCTCGGAGGACACTTGGTGTGATGAACTCTGGTTTGAGAGTGGAGCTCTCAGGTGGATGGTGAGGCTCTGTTACGGTTATGGAATTCACTCCCAGATGTCCTTAGGAGTCAAAAAGAGAGAGTCAGTCAAACAGAGCAGAGCAGTTTCTGCGAGAAAAAAATCCGCAATTCAAATTCAGATCAAGATGCCTTTTTAAGTCCTTAAACAGAAGGCACAAAGGCACCCCAGGGTAACCAAAGTCTCCTTCTTTCAACATAATCAAGACATTAGTCTGCGCCGGGTGGTGGTGGCACACGCCTGTAATCCCAGTACTCTGGAAGGCAGAGGCAGGCAGATTTCTGAGTTTGAGGCCAGCCTGGTCTATAGAGTTCCAGGACAGCCAGGGCTATACAGAGAAACCCTGTCTCAAAAAAAAAAAAAGACACTAGTCTGCTCTCGGGAAAGGCCAAGCCCCACCCCACCGCATCCTGTGAACGCAGGGGGTACCTGCAGCTCCCCCCACCCCCAATCTCCACTGACAATTGGCCTTCTTCTTTGCGTCCTCTGCCCCCAACTGCCCACCACGACAGGATGCCACAGGGGCCGAGGGAGCACAGATAGGAGAGTCCCAGAAGCATCTGTTGATAGAGATAGGCATGAGCTCTGGCTGGGAAGAGGTGCCTTAAAGGCTACCTCCACCGCGACCACCCGTGGGCATGCGTGCTAATCTGCCTTTCCAGACAGACTTATCTTAGGAAACTGGCAGAGCCGCTGCATAGGGTTACCTTCTTTCTGGGAAGATCTGGATCATACCAATACCTGTTACAGAGTTTCCAGAACCCATATCCAGGATAAACCCATATCCAGGGTGAACCCACTTTCAAACAGGATCAGCACACAGCATCTGCGGTGTGAGAAAAGGTGTCCATTAGAAAGCACAGGCTTTCGGTGAGAATTTCTTCTCCCCACAGCACTTGGACACATTTAGGGAGACAAGCTAGCCGGCTGATACCCAGGGCACAGCTATGGCGTCTGGGAGCTGAGACCACCCACCAGATGAGAAGGTGACCCACAGTTCTGACGTCAACAAGGCCCAACTGACACTGCTCCCTACTGAGACCAGCAGCCCCCTGCAAGGCTGGGGGGAAATCAATCATCCCCCTAAAGCTAGCCACCAGTAAGGATGGCGGGGTGCAGAGGGGCCCCTGTAACCTCCCTTGTCTTGAGGCGATTATAAAAGATTTCCATCTTTTCTAGGTAAGCTTTTCCTGCAGAGGCTGACTTGTCTCTAAAGACAGAATACATTTCCATTTCCAGAACAGCCCTCCTCTCAAAACTCAAAAGCTGACATGTATGTTTTTTTTTTCCTGTGCCAGGACTTGAACCCATGACCTCATCCAAGTAGGCAAATTCTATCGCAGAGCCACATCTCCAAAGGCAGGAGATATTTTTAAACATCCCTTTAAATGTACAATTAAGTTAGTAACCCACCACAGTCCCCCAGGTACATACGCTGCCACTGGTCTGGCCCAAACCAAAAGTACACTCTGAAGGTGCCAGGATCCTACCGAGGCCCAGGGATGGTCCATCCCACGTGGACACATGCTCCGCCAAAGTCACCAAGTCTCCTCGAGCCCTTCGCCAGGTCACCTCTGTCTCTCAAGGTCCTGCCCTTGTGCAATTGATTTTCTTCTCCCGTAACTGGGGTGCATCCCCTGCTCTCAGGTATCGGCTTGCTGGCTGTAACTTAACAGCCTGTGCCATTCCCCACCCTCAGCTGACACTTTAAAAAAAAACAAAAAACAAGGCCTCACTCTGTAGCCCAGGCTGCCTGGAACATAAAATCCTCCTGCCTCAGGCTACGAGCTGCTAGGTTCCAAGTATGCCAATATGCCTGGCTTCCACTCACAGGGTCAGATTATTGTATTGTAGTATGCTGATCCACGTCATTGGCCTCTGCCATGGTGCCAGGGGCTCCTCCCCTGTGGTCCAGACATCAGAAATGTCTCCAGGTACCACTGCACATCCCTAAAAGGTTAAGCTCACCTCCTGCGATGCAGTGTCCCAGGCCAGCCTGATGTGCGGCAAATCATTGTGCCAAATGACTGCGGGGTAACAGGGCTTGTAGACTAAGCCCATTGCACACAGCATCCAGTGGCTGTGCTGCCACAGGGCCAGGGCTGCTCCTCCCCTCCTGCAGCCTTCTCTCCTCTCAGGCCCACTTTGGGTACTGCCTATACCCAGGAGCCATAGGACCAGCCCGGTCCCGAGGTGCTGAGCCTGTCTGTGCTTGGCTCCCCTGCCCCATGTCCTCACTGCCCAGCAAAGGCATCCCCTTGCCGGCCTACCTCCCCACCCAGCTGGTGTAGTGGAAGACCGCGATGTAGGTATGTGGGTATGCTCACACGGCTGCTGGCCAGCTCAGACAGAGCCTTCCCTGCGGCCAGCCTCTCCCCCCTTCCTGCTCTGGAAGGCTACTTTGGGGAGCCTTCTATCCTTGGCCCTCATGGTAGACCCACCTGCCAGCCCTGGCCCCTAGGACACGACTTCCTTTTGGAAGGTCAAAGCCAAGAAGGCTTTCCTGTGACTTCATGGGTCCCAAGGGAAGCCCACCCATGAGGAATGGCTTGGTCTGTGGGAACCAGAGCTCAAGAAATGAGCAGGTCAAGCCGGGCGTAGTGGCGCACGCCTGCCAGGACTACACAGAGAAACCCTGTCTCGAAAAAACAAAACAAAACAAAAAAAAAATGAGCAGGTCTTGAGGGTACCTGAGATCATGGACTGGGGAGCTGAGGTGGACACCCAAGTTTGTAAGGTCCCAGGGCCAGACAAAGCTTGAATGTGAGAGGAAGCTCCCATCAGTCCAGTGCTGGCCTAGCTAGCACACGCAGAACCGAGGCACCACAGAAACTGGGGGTGATGACTCACTCTGCCAGTGGCAGCTCTGGGAGGTAGAGGAGGTTAGGATCAGAAGTTCAAAGTCATCCTTGGCTTCAGTGAGCTCAACACCAGACTACAAGACCATCTAAAAGTAAACTGAGTGGGGGAGGGGCGCTGGGGCGCTGACTGTAAGATGCAGAGTTCGAGCAGCACGCAAGTTTGAAAAAAAAAATAGGCATGAGCCTCGCGCCTTTGCAACCCCAGCAGATCCTCAGGGCTTGCCAGCCAGCCAGCGCGTGCCGCGTTCCGTGAGATCCCGTCTCTAAAGAGAAGGCTCAGTGGGCAAAGGTACTTGAAACAGGGCCTAACAACCTGAGTGTGATCCCCAGAACCCACACACAAGAGAACTGGCTCTGGCAAGTGGTCCGCTGGCGTCCACGGGCGCACCGCCGCACCCTCCCCCAAGTAAAGAAACTACGAGAAACAGAAAGGGAGAAAGCAGTGAGGGCTGGAGGGAGACGCTCACACCTGGGTGCCACACGGACGTGTGACAAACACATAGACACGCTACACACAAAAGTCGGACTGACAGCCGGGCGGTGGTGGCACACGCCTGTAATCCCAGCACTTGGGAGGCAGAGGCAGGTGGATTTCTGAGTTTGAGGCCAGCCTGGTCTACAGAGTGAGTTCCAGGACAGCCAGGGCTATACAGAGAAACCCTGTCTTGAAAAAACCAAAATTAAAAACAAAAACAAAAACAAAAAACCAAAACCAAAAAAAGTTGGACTGATACCACCTGGCCCCCTCCTGGCATCTGGGGGTGGGGTGAAATCATGCCACGTGGCCATGATTTCAGCAAGAGTGCTGAGGCTCAGGAGAGGTGGGGTGCACCTGACCCCAGCCTGGGGAGAGAGAAGGGTTCGAGGGAAGACAGCATAGGACATCAGAGCCCAGGGGGTGGGGGATGGGGCTGCTGGCACCAGCTTAGGGGACAGTTAGAATGGAAGCCCAGAGGGCCGGAAGTGAGTGCTCTGGGAGTATCCTCTGTGGGCCCCTCCCCAGCACCCTGTTTCTGTACAATCCCCAGTAGCCATAGCTTTTGGGATAGGGCAGGACTACCTGCAAAGGCAAAAAGGGCCGGCAGGAAGGCCACCTCCCAGCCCCCTTCTGTAGCTCGCACCCGTCAGTGTCTTGCTCCTCCTGGCCTCAGGCACCTCTGTGGCCCATCTTTGCTCTCCTGTACCCCGCCCAGCACACAGCAGATACTCCATGTCCACACCCAGTAGTACTTCTCTTTTGAGACAGGGTTTTTCCTGGCTGTCCAGGATCTATCTAGCTCTGTAGACCAGGCTGGCCTCAAACTCAGAGATCTGCCTGCCTCTGCCTCCTGAGCCCTGGGATCAAAGGTGTGCATCATCACAGCCCGGCCTGTCTTCTTTTCAGAGGCAGGGTCTTGCTATGTAGCCTAGGATGGCTTGGAACGTATTGTGTAGGCCTTGAACCTGTGGCAATCAGCCTTTGCAGCCTCGGGAATCCTAGGACCAGGGTTCCATTTGATCCTTTGATTTTCTACTTGACCACAAAAATGTTCTCACAAAACATACATCTTCCATACTTCCATACATCTGCCACATCTTCCCACTGCTTGTGACTCCCACGGCCTTCAGGTTCAAGGATAAAAATGATCTGTAAAATGGTCAACAGGTTGGGCATGGTGGTACGTATCCTTAAGTACTTGGGAGGCAAAGGCAGGTGGATCTCTGTGAGTTTGAGGCCAGCCTGGTCTACAGAATATGTTCTAGGTCAGCTAGGGCCACATTGTACAATCCTGTCTCCAAATAAACAAAAACCTAAGCCCCATTTGCCGGATGATACGTACCTGTACCTGCAATGCTCAGGAGGTAGAGACAGAGGGGAATCTGGAGTTTGAGTCAGTCTGGGCTATAAGGCTAGACCCTGTCACAATAATAAATACATAAATTTAGTAAACTTCTAAGAACATTGAACAAATAAATGAAACCCCCTGCAAAGAAGAGAGAACTGGGGTACTGATCTAACAATAGAAAACTGGTGGGATTCTAAAGTTGATGACAGCGGCCTGCCTTCAGCTCGGTCTGGTTCTCTTCCCAACTATACACTGTGGGAAGACAGTGTCCTTCCCTCCTGGGGTGTTTCCTCAACCTCCTCTTTGGCCTATCTCTTCCTAGGTAGTTTTAGCTGATCTATATCAGTCCAGAGGCCCTGAAGAGGACCAGCCCCACCTACACCCCTCCCCATGGGCCCCGGGGACTGAAATGACCATGACTGAGAGCAAAGGGGGAAGAAAGGAAGTCCAATTACAAATAACGAGTCGAGGTCTTGGGGTGTCCTCAGAGAAAGGGGAGAGACTTTAACTAAGGTCACACATACAGATGTGCATCTGCACAGTCACAAGCACATGTGACTGTGGCTGCCTCGGCCATCTATAGGGACAGGAAATCAGTCCTGGGGCCCAGACTTCCCGAACAGGCCCACCCACCAAGCTCCTCGCTCTGGGAATGGTCACTCACCCCAGCTCCAACGCTGAGTCGTAGGGACCTGCAGTCTAGACGGTCAGCACAATCTGACTGCACCCCTCTGTGAACACAGGCTCAGGTGTCAGCAGTCTATCCACA
The DNA here is from genome assembly GCA_964023405.1 of Apodemus agrarius. NCBI lineage: Eukaryota > Metazoa > Chordata > Mammalia > Rodentia > Muridae > Apodemus > Apodemus agrarius. The sequence continues at coordinate 55,137,389 of OZ030006.1, forward strand.
AAGCAGAGCGCTGGAGGGGCTAGCACAGAGACACAGGGGCAGCTCCAGATGCCAGGTGACCTCAACAATGCCCCCCCCCCCCCCCACACACACACACACACACGGGAGCCTTTATTCCTCTACCCTTCTAGGGCCCAGGCAAGATTCCTAGATGTCTGTGACTGGAAAGAATGTCGTCCCCACCCTCACCCCCTAGCCACTAGCTCAAAAGGGGAGCCACACTCTGCACGGACCAGGAGACATTTCCTCGTGGCCTCAGAACCTACCAAGAAAGGAAGAACAGCCCTTGGGGGCTGAGGGCGGGAAGAGGACTCCCCACCATCCCTGCAGGGGCCATCCGGGAGCAAGGCTGGATTCCAAGCCCTGAGGGCTAAGAGCTCGGCTTCCCAGCTGACTTTGTGACTTGTGACCTCAGGGGGGCGCAGGGAAACATTAAGGGTCACTTCCAGCTGCGCCCACCCTCTGCCACTGCCTGCTGGTCTAGGGACTAGAGTCCCCTCTCCTTCCTGGTGATCAGCAGGTCCCGGGTCCCGGCACGGTGCACAACCTCCTTCCGCAGCTCAGCACTTACACCATAGTTGGCAAGTCTAGAACCACCGGGTCCCATTACCGTACCGGTGTGAGTTCTACCATTGCCAAAAATGGTGGGAGGCCTCCAGCAGCCAGGCCCGGAAGCTGAAGAAGAAACAGTTAGTGTGCTTTGAGGAGGGCGCTCTTCCCACAATTAAGTCCAGATTACGGTCCTTCAGTCTGGATGGTCCTGTTCCAATGTAGAAGCCCCCTGGAGCCCCACTCCTTCCCCTCTGAGACCCACAGTCCCTGTGTAGGGCACTGGGCAGTGCGGGAGCCAGAGCCACTGCTCTCAGACTGCACCCGGCCCGGGCACCTGACAGCAGGAGCTTGGGAATGGTTGCACTCTATGTCAGGGAGTCCCCTGCTTGGTAACCAAGAAGAGAGTTGTGGGGAGCCAGCTTGCCACCTACCACGGGGCCCCAGGGGGCATCCCGTTTAATCCCTTCCTGACACTCCCCAGAGCCTAAAACCCCTCAGCTGCCCCACCCCACCAGGAGGGAGTCAATGCATACATATCCCACTTCCTTGTCAGGCCTGTGGTCCCCTCCCAGAGGCTAAGACTTTCTCTGGAGAGTCTAGACCGCCATCACTGTAGTCCAGCAGGGCCAGCCAAGCCAAACCCAGCTGCACAGACAGCTCATGCGCACAGCATTCTCCCAAGTAGAGATCTCCTTACCCATCCCTTCCCAAACACACCCCACTCCCGAAGCCTCCGAGGAACCCCAAAGACAGTACACTTCTTTGCCCCCAAACCACCCATGGATTTATTTCCAAAAATCTAGGGGAGCTGCCGGCTCGAAGGGCCGGAGGCGGAAATGCCACCACCCCTGCAGAGCAGGGAGGACGAAGGATTCATAGATGATGCTCTGGAAGAGAAGAACTGCAGACAAACCCAGGCCGCACGCTGAGGCTGGGCACGGCTGGTGGCCTAAGCTTGGGTGCTGAGACGACTCCACTGCCCAGAAAAAAAATTTGCTTTATAGGTGGGCCAGAGTTGTGGGCCACACCTGTGATCCCAGTACGGGGAATTCAAGGGCTGGGGTGAACTGCTTGGCAAGGAAGCTCCTTGAAACCTTGACCTAGAGTGAGTCCCCTTTGGGGACACAAGCAGGACCTTGGTTTCTTGGCCACGCACCTCCCAAAGGCAGGCCATTTTTATCACATTATACAGGGTCAAGGAAAGCCACCACTAGGTCACTCCCTCCACTCCAGTGGGAGTGAGGAGGGTCCTGTCCTGTCACCACCCCTGACTGCTCAATCTTGGGCCACGCTAGCTAGGCTGGGAGCCTAGCGGAGGGAGCAGCCCCGCCTGCTTGCGATCAATGGAGCCAGATCGCATTTCCAAGAGCCAGGACTGCAGAGCGGGGGCAGGGGCCCGGATAATGGCCTGGATTGAATAAGCAAATGCAGGGGTGGGGGAAGGGCAAAGTCTGGAATAATCCACTGCGCGGGGACTCGGGGACTCTGGGGAGCCGCCGGCCCTGGCAATCCCAATACCAGGCAACAAGGCAAGGAGCCTACCCAGGAGGCAGCACCCCGGGCACCTAGGAGCCACCGTGCCCGAAAAATACAAGTCAGGAAGGTCACCAGCTGCCCTGGGGTCCACTGAAAGGGTCAGGGTAACTCCTACCGCAGGATCAGCCAGCCAGGAAGAAACCAGTCCTGATGGGCAGGGTGAGCCCTCCCCTCCTACCACGCCCTCACCAGCATGGTCCTCTGGAAGCTGACTCTCTGCGGAGTCCAACCAGCCCTGTGACCTCTGCTCACCGCCAGTCGCTCCTATAGGTGAACTCTCACCCAGGCCTAGAACAGGCTAGATGAGGAGAACCAGAAAGCTACGGCCCCGTGGCCATCCCTGGGAACGCAGGCCCCCAGAGTGCTGGAGCCCTGAGTCTGGAAGTGGGGTCTCAGCAAAGCCTCCACCAGGGCCAGTGTGAGAGGCGGGACCACTAGGGTCTGAGGACTGCTATGGTTCGAGGGACCCAGCTATGAGGGCTGGGTGGGAAGGAGCAGAGTTGTAGGGTTACAGGGGGCAGGGGGAGGGGAGGATTAAAACCGCTGTAGCCAGAAGCCCCAGAGACAGAGGACCAGGGCCTACAGAGGCAAGACCTGGAACAGAGACCTCATCAGGGCAGTAGTCGTGAGGTCTCTTCCTATCTGTCCTTTCCCCCCAGGTGCCCAGATGGCCTTCTGCGTGGGGACACTAGCGCCACACCCCGACCTTGACGGAGCCTCTGTTGGGCAGCAGCAGGTATAAATGTCCGTCCTCACTCGCCAACGCAATCCTCAGGGTACCCAAGGCGGCCAGCCCTGGAAGCAAGGCCTCGGTCCTGGTCCTGATGAGCAGCCAACTGGATTGGCGGATTGCTACCTTCCAGACCCAACTCCACACATTCCCTTGGCCTCGCCCCAGCCCTCTCTAGCTTGACCACCTAAAATGACTCAGTGATTGGCCTGACTGAGTAACTAGCCCTTGCATGAGGCCCCCTTCCCCAGGGAGAAGCAGCCAGTGGACCAGATCAGCCAGCTCAGTGCTCACCTCCTGCAGCCTGGCTGGTGGGTGGGCTCTTCTAAGCCCTATGGACCAGGTCCAGATCTTCCTCATCTTGAAGACCTTCCATGTATGAAGGGTCAGAGCTGAGATTCACCCAGCAAGGGGGGGGGGGGGGGCGGAACAGTCTCCACAGAGCAAGGCCACTGGCGGTCAATACCTTGTGGTGACTGAAGAGAGGTATTGACCCTCCCTCACTTCTAATGGACCTCCAGCCTGGCTCTCCTCTAAGGCCTATTTACAAACTGCCTACCCCATGCAGCTGTTCCAGAGCAGAGTTTACATATACAGCGTTACCTGACACATGTATGGGCAGCTTAGGGCCATTAAGTCATAAGCACTCCAAAGATGCAGGAAATCAACACTATAGTGTGTGGATGTAAAGGCCACAACTGACCCTTCCAGAACATTCCCAGCACTCTAACACCAAACCACACTAGTATCCCTCTCATCACCAACCAGAGGTAAGCCACTCAATGGTAGGCTCTAGGGACAGCCACCCTCAAAAAAAAAAAAAAACACTCACGCTGAGCACAGGATATCCCACTGCTTAGAATTGCTTCTTTGGAGTCCTGTAGCTGAAGGTCGGACCCCATTCTGCTAGAAGAGGTCTCACCTCAAGGAGGAGGAGCCAAGCAGGGCATTTCTTACCCATGGCATCACAGAAGCAGGCCCTACAGATGGTGACCCCACCCCCACCCCAAGCAACCCCATCTGTTGGCCCAGCTCAGATTGCCCAGCTCCTCCACTGCCCTCAGGCAGTGTAAGGTGATCTGGCTGTTCACCAGGGTAGGGCTGTACCCTCACCCAGCAGTAAGCCAGATGGGCCAGGGAACCGGCAAGGCACCCAGACCCCAGGACGCAGGGGGAGGTGCACGTGGCCGCGGCAGCCCGCTTTTCCCAGATTGGCACTGCACATGATTGCTCAGAGCGGAGAGACACAAGCAAAAATGTGCTAGTGCCAAAATCGGCCAAGCAGATGGTACTGGAACAGGCCCTCCGGGGACAGAGTGGCGGAGGTCTTTGTACCCCAGCACCCCTGGAAGCTGGCGAGGGCTGAGGCGCTCCGAGGCACTCGCGGATCTGTCTCTGCTCTGTTTATGGCCCTTCGGTAATTCACTGACCGAGACTGTCCACAGTGAATTCTACCAGTGCCATACACAGGACAGGAGTCACACTCTCCGGCCTGCAGAGCCTGCAGAGAGGTCAGCTGCCCTCTCCTGGAGGCCTCTGAGCCTCCATACCCAGGACTCCTGGAGGTCCTACAGCCTGACACCACCCCACCCCACCCCACCCCCACCCCCCACACACTGCTGTCATCCACAGCTCAGCGACCCTCCTCACCAGCTCCTCACCAGCCCCCTATTGCATCCTAGCCCAAATCGACCTTCAAGGAGACAAGGGCGAGAGGGGTGAAGAAAGACTGATTCCCTGGGTTTGCGGAGGGCAGCAGAGACCCAAAGGCTCATCCCAATACCATGGCCCAAACCAGTCACCTTTTGAAAGCCAAGGTCAGCAAGCAGCTGCCAGAGCCTGGTGACCTCGTGCCGGACCTCACCTACTCCCAAATGGGCAGTGACAAGGACATCCAATGTGCTCCCCGTGGCCTCCTGGCAGAGGCCGGCAGTCCCAGCTCGCCCGGTGATGTGACACAAGCAGAGGCCCAGAAGGCAGGACTGCAAAGTGTCCCCCAATGGGCACCTTTGTTGCCTGACCAGGACCAGGATCAATCAGGGCGGGAGGCTCCTTCAGACAAGGAGGCAGCTTGGGGAGAGCTAGAGTGAACTGTCTCTGGCAAGAGCCCGTGGAAGCAGCTTCTGGGAGGCTCTGGGCGTCCTTTGGAGGAAGGTAGGGGCCACAGAGCCAAGGGAGGGCTGGGCGGTTGCGTCATTGGTTGCCACAGCGGCTGCCACGAGAGAAGGCAGGATGGAGGCCCTTGCCTCTGGTGCCAGGTGCCCTGGGGATGGAGGAAAGAGGGAGGGTAAGTCTCTGGGGCTGGTGCCCGGGGCACGGGAGCTGGAGACACTGGAACAGCCAACACAGGCTCAGCCTACCCTCAGGCCAGCCTGGAACCCACAGGAAAAGGCAGAGGGGGAGGGGAGGGGAGATACACTGGAAGGGGTCAGATAGAATCCTCCAGCTCAGAAACCTTATAAGCTTTTACTCTAGGCTAACCCCAGGGTAAACCCTCAGTCCTGGCTTGATAACATAGTTGTGGGCCTCGGACAGAAAACTCACTATTTGTTGACTCTGGACCTCCAACCCATCCCCCAAAGGTAATCTGGTAAAGGTAATTGGTAAAATGGTAATCTGGGGAAGTCACTCCCTGGTCTGTGGCCTGTTTCTCCCACTGTAATTCTCTGAACTTAGGGGTTGAAGGTGAGATTATGGGTCAAGCAGGGGTGGTGGTGGTGGGAGTGAACAGCTTAGTTACTAGTGTGTGTGTTATGTGGTTTGGAGTGTCTTTGTCAGAGTCAGAGCTACCCAGGAGCCCCTGAAGTGCAGATTCGTGGCCCACTCAGAATTCTACAGTTTAATATGAACCTGGAGGATGTGAAGCCGGGAAGGAGGAGCTATTTAGAGTTGTGTTTGGAAACGCCTTTCCCTAAACACTCAGGATATTTAGGAAACAGTATCCTAAATTCTTTTTTCCCCCATTTCTATGGAACAGGTGTAGCAATGGGGGAAGGGCCTTGGGGAAGATTGAGACACACACAGGGTCCCAGTGTCCTCCTGAGAGCTCAGTCTGGAGCACCCAGGAAGGAAGCCCCACAAGGCAGAGACTAGCCCCGCCAGATCAAGTGGCAGGCATGTCCACCCTGACTATATCTTCCTCTTCTGTAACTGAAAGGGGCCAGAGGGCAGGGACCGACCGTCAGCCCCCAGCTCTAATGAGATGAATGAGGCTCCTCCCTGCGCTGCCCTGCCCCTCCTAATTCAAATGCGGCAGGAGATAATGCTGCGGTACCCAGGCAGGGCCACACCCATGTCCACAGCCAGAGTGCACCCAACGAACCTAACCTCGGAGCAGTAATCCCCAGACCTTAGTTGAAGCAGAACCCATCCTGGGCCAGAGGAAATTAGGATCTTCTGAAGCAGGGATTGTAAAGTTCTGCAAAAGCATCCCCGGTCCTCCACAAACGGGAACCATGATGGTGCGCGGGCAGGACAGCCTCTTTTGCTATCCGTGTAGGAGAGAACCCTGACCTTGAGATTAAAAGCCAAGACATTCCTCCTCTGACCGTGGGAAGAGGTTGTCTCCCAGCCTGGTAGGTGTGAACAATTAAAAGGCGTGAGAGCTGGTGTGTAAGGGGGGCTGCCAGGGGGACAGGATGTCCCCCTGTGTATCCTACATCCTCTGCAAGGTCTCCCTCCCCTAGCCCTACTCCCCTTAGGATGGCCTCCCGAACTCTTCTCCCTTGGCTGGGGGGGAGGGGTTTCTTTCCCTGAGCACTCGCCCTACAGCCAGACCTGTAGGTGCCTCTTCCCTCCCCATCCTCAGTACCAGAGCTCCCCAGAGGTGAGTGGTTCGGGTGGAGTCTTTAAGGATCTTCTGCTATCATTCAGCCCTGTAATTTAACTGTTTCTATCAACCTCTACACAACGAATCTACAGTCTCTATTGCGAATCTTCCCACCAGCGATCGGTCCCGCACCGATCATCTATATCTCCTTCGAATGCCGCAAAGGCTGGGGTGGCCCGGCCTCTTCGCTCGCTCAGGGCGTGGCCCAACCTCCTGGTTGGCTAATGAGATCTTAGGAGCCCCTCGAACTGCTTCTGATGCAGTCCAAGCTAGCCAGACATGCACCAAACTAGAGTGTGTGCAGCTGTGCACAGCACAAACACGTTCCTGGGGCCACTGGAACCCCGTTAATACTCCTGGTGGAAAATAAGAATAAACGAAATCTTCACAAGGGAGACTATTACAGTGAAATTGTTTCTTCTTTGTGTAATAATGTCCCTCCCACTGATCTCCATCACTGCTTGGAAGGGTGGCTAGAAGCCCTAGAGAAAACAAGTGGAGGCCATAAGGTGGGCTCGGTTTACCGTGAGCCCACCAGGGCTGGTTTCTTAGAAGGCTTGATTGACCTCGGAACAGAAACCCGGAAACGTGATGCCCAAGGTCTGTGATAGGCAGAGGGTGATGCAGGCTAGGCTGAGCTGTGTGCCCGGTGTTTAAGGACCGACGTGCAGGAACCTGGCCCACGGTGTGAAAACTAGACCCTTAGTCCTCAGGAGGTTAGCAAAGCCAACAGGAAACCTAGAAGGCCCGTCCTATTTCTGACAGAGACAGCGCCCGATGGGCAGCACCCCCCCCCATCTCTGTCCCTAATCTCCTAATCAGAATTGCGTCCCTTGCACTGGTAGGTCTTTCTACTTAGTGTAGGGATGCCAAGGATGAAGGAAGCGAATGGAAGGGCTCAGCCTGTAGGGCTGCGCAGAACTGAGTGATCCCTGATGTCTGGGCTGCGTCGTCACTGCCCATAACTATTGGATACACCGACTAGTAAAACATCCAAGACGAGTTCCGGGAGCAGGATTCTGGGGACCAAGGAGCAGCTCTCGTAAACCGAATTGGTTCGGCCTCAGAACTGGTATCCGCTTGCTCCAGGTCGGAAGATACAGAAGGAAGGGAAGCTGAGGTCTGGGACTAGCTTTTCCCAGGGGACTGGGCGGGGCAGCCTCCGGGCCAAGGAAGCGATAACCAACCGGCAGCAAAACCCTGGGAAGGGGCTGGAGAAACCAGCTCGTGGCAGGAACGCTCCCCAAGCCCGCGGCGAGGCCAGCCTCCCAGCCTTGCACTTCCTCCCAGGCCCAGCAGGGCGGCGAAACTCCTGGGACCCCAGCCGAATTCCTCCGGGAGGCGACATTAGGGCGGGCAGCCCCAGGCACCGAGCCAAACCCAATCTGGGCTTGGGTTGACCCCCGCTTTCTCCCCGCCCCGGGAACCGCACTGGATGCGGAGCACATGGTACTGAGGGCCCCGATCCCCCCCGGCACCTGGTCGGCATCCCCGCCAAAAGGCCAAGGAAGTCAGGAATTCACAGTGCCGCGTCATCCCCGAAGGCCACAGCCACGACGTGGCCTCTCCTTGCCCCTCCGGCCGCCCACAAAACTGGGTGCTAGCACTGCTGGCCCTCGGGCGCCCGCTCCACCTTCTCCCCGGCCCCGCACTGGCTCCGCCCGGCCCCGCCCCGCACACTCACCTGCGCCGGCTCCGGGCTGGGCGCACCGCCGCCTCCCAGCTCCGCTCCGAGTCCACACCCGAGGAACTGGGCAAAAAAGGGCCCTCGTTTGGAGCGGGCCCAATGGACGGAACCTGAGGCGCGCCCAGGCTGGGTCGAGGGCGGCGCCCCAAATCTCCAGGACCCTGGCGGGAGGAGGCGGCGCCGGAGCGCGGAGCCCGGCGGGGGAACAAAGAGGAGCCGGGATGGGGCCGCGCGCTTCCTGGGTGTCGGGTGACAGGTCTGCAGGGGAAGGCCCCGGCCGAGCCACCTGAGGAGGAGCCTCTTCCACGCAGCAGGCGGGGTAGGGCTGGATGGTCGCCGGGCCCCAGAGGCAGACGAACCGGGCGCACCAGGTGTGCCGACCTGGTCAAGGAAGGAGGCTGGCGGGCTGCGGCGCCGAGACCCGGGGGCTCGACGGAGTGCAGAGATAATGACTCCGGGAGGGTTTTACCGCCCCCCCCCCGCGCCCCGCCCGCCCCCCGCGCCGCGCCATTGGCTCAGGTGCTGTGAGGCGGGGGAGGGACGGGAGGCGGACCGAGGATGATTCACCTTGAATGTTGCTCCGGTTGGTGCGCGTCGTAGGGCACGCCCGACCGGGACTGCGGATACGTCGCGAGCCCCGCCTGTTCGCCCAACCCAGCCGGGTTTGGCCCCCAAGGGGTCCCGCTGCCCACTTTCTGTTCTAGCCTCCTACCTCGGGGCTGGGGTGCCGCCGCACGAAGTGCGCCCCGATGCCGTACTACCCCACCTCCCTTTGAACCCCTTGCTAGCCAAGGTGCGTGTAGCCCAGCAAACTTGGAAATCCGACTCTGGCCTGGGGGAGGGGAAGTGCGTTTGGAGTTGGAGGCCGGGAGTACTGTGGGACCACACTGGACGGGTCTCTGCAGCCGGAGAACTGGCCACAGTCTGTTCTGCCTCGGTGGGAGCACCCCGGCCAGAGGGTACAGAGTTGGAGTGGGCACCCGAGGCTCTCCGCTCGCCCTAACCCACCTTTGCCTAGCCCTGAAGCCTCGCCTCACAGGTGTCTGGCCGCCGCCGCCGCAGGGAACAAAGACCGCCTGTCCCGGAAGGGGGAGGGGAAGGGAAGCCACCCCCAGACCCCTTCTCGTCCCCTTCCTTCCCCTCCGCTGCCGCAGTGGCTCCCCCGGGAGGGGGCGGGGCCATCCGGGGCGAGGACCGGGATTAGATCCCTCGGAACGTCCTTAGCTAGGATGCCACCCCGGAGCCTTTGGGGAGGGGCAGAGCTAACGTATACCCTAGGTGCCCCGGGTGAAGTGGCCTCTTCCCTCTTCCCCAGCATCCTGAGACCAGAGAGTGCCCTCATCCCCCTCCCCTGCTTCGGGCGCCCTCCCATTCCCTGCCGCGCCCGGCTGCCCCAGACGGCAACCACAGTTCAAAACCAGATTAAAATAAAACGTTAATCCGCCTTCCTCCCTTTTAGCTCTAGTCCTCCCAATGAATCCGGGCAGGTCTGACCGCCTAGAAGCCTCTAAAACCGGGCGTGGGGGTGGGGTGGGGCTTAGCTGACGTTCCCACCGAACTAAAGGGCCCTTGCGCTGAGACTGAAAGCCTTGAGCCCAAGCGAAGGCAATGGATTAGGGGGACGGAGCTCCTAGATTCCTCCCTCCCCTGCTGTCTGCCAGGGTCCGAGGATGACGCTGCAGATACGAACCCTTCTATATACTCGGATCCTGGGCAAGACCTGCTTCAGCCATGGATGTTGCAGACAGATGGCTCCGGAGGCAAGACCCACCCCAAGGCGGGAGGGCCAGGACCTGCTTGTCCCTCTCCCAGCACAGTTGGGGATGGGACGTGATGCACCAGAACCGAACGGGAGGAGCAGGGCACGACCCCACAGACCTCAGGGGGGGAGTGTGGTGACTCCACATTAACCCTCCCTGTCCCGCCTCCTTCCCTTCCATCCCTGTGGCCCTGAACCTCGCTGCCGGCCGGCATCTCCACTCACGCCCTACCTGGTCCCTAGGCCTGTACGGCACCAGGCGGTCACAGCGCTGTGTGCCCGGACGCGCAGGCCACACCGGCTGCGAGTGGCCCCCTCGTCCTGCCGCGCCCCTTTATAGCGTGCGCCCCGCCCCCCGCGCCTCGCCCGGACCCATTCACCTGCTGTCGAGAACCAGACACCACAGAACGGAAAGCTAGCCGCTCGGCTGCGGGGTCCCGCCGTCGGGACTCGAAGGGCGGGGGCGCGGGTGAGATGGATCCGGTTTCTACCTTTCTTAAATGCTCGGTTGAAAGTGGAGACGGCCCCCGCCCAAGAGCCAGTGTCGCTTGCTGCCCCCGCAGCTCCCTTCTCACCCTGAGACCCCCCAGCCTCACTCTAGGAGGGGCCGTGAAATTGCACCCGCAAGGTCCTCATACATATTTTAGGTAGCAGGCTCGGCCCGTAACTGGAGCTGGACCGGAGTGGTGAGGGGGCGGTCCCCAGGGACCCGATATCCCAGATCGCTTACAGCTCCGGGCTCTGGTCGGAGAAGAGCTCGGACGAACCCAGGTCGTCGCTTTGCTGGCCCGCCGAGTGCACCCACGGCTGTTTCCTCCAGCCGGTCCAGTGTCTGCCTACGAGCTGCGGCAGTCCCCACCTACAGAGATCCCTCCCTTCCAGCGGCCAACAACCCACTCGGGCCAGAGTCGTGCTGTTAGAGACATGTAGTTTTGTTTCCTGACCCTAGATCACGGTTTAGGAAGGGCCTTACTTACACCTACAAGATCTAACGCGTGGGCTCTTGGACCTCAGAGCCTTACCTAGTCCCTAGGCTAGTGGGGTCCTGAGCGGCCAGCACGCCCGGTGCCAGGGCACGCAGACTCAGCGCTCCTGGTATCTCTGAGTCCGTCCATTATCCTTTCCCAACCGCTGCCCCATGCAATTTACCTAATTCCAACTCCTCACTCCCCCGTGATGGCCCCAGTTGTGCCGAAAATGTTGAGTGAAGAGTTAATCCTCAGGTTCCATCTCCCTTCCACTAATATGAATCAGCCTCGGGGATAGCGTTGCTCTGCGGGCTACACGCCCCTCAACCAACCCGCTGAAGGTGGTTCCACCCATTTCTTGGCCTCTTAGGAACAGTGGGGGCCTCGTGCTTTCAGTTCGGAACCGTGCTGCAGCCGTGGTTTTTTCAGTTGTCGTCGTTTTGTTTTGTTTTTGTTTTATGTCTGTCAGGAATGTTCAAAGAGGCTGTATTCTGCTTATCTCATGAAGGCACGGTTTCCAGAGTCTCTTCACCTCTATGAGCTTTGGTTTTCCCATTTGCAAAAATGGATAGCATGAATTCTATCTCTTGCAAGACCCTGCACCCTGGTTCTGCCACGGTATCTCAGACCCCTTGGTAATCTCCCTCCCCTTTTTCCACGGGGCCATTCCTGGGGATGTGGGCTTACAGGGTCGGCCCAGTACCGGCCCCAGCTCTAAGGGTGGGGCTTTGCAGTAGAAGCCAGATGCTCCTGGATGTACTCTCCACGGGCTGTTCAAAACCCAAGTAACTCGCTGCCTCCAAGGGCTGTGTTTGCGCCTCTGAGCATTTCTCTCCAAGAGGCTGCAGAATCCTGTGTGAGTCTCTGCGGGAGCTCAGGAGAAACACTCCAGCTGCGGACAGCGGAGGTGCCCTGCTAGAAAGAATGAAACACGCCCACAAATGGAAGGAGATCCTCCTAGGAATAGCTCTCAAAAGAACCAGAAGCCGGGCTGGAGGCGCACACCTGAAGACTCTGCCTCAGGGCGGCGGCGGCAGCAAGAGGATCCCAGGTTAAGGCCAGCCTGGAATGCATATCGAGTTCCTCCTGCCCGATAAATTAATTAATTAGAGCATTCATTTAAATCAGCTAAATAGGATAGATGTGTGGTCATATCTTGGGAATTATCTGGGCATTCAATGAAAAATGCATCGGTTCCTTTTTGTGAAAAAAAATTATGAACGGGGTTGAGGTGTTTTAACGTCATCTTTTTGTATTTTAAAGACAATGGAAGAATGTTAACGTTTTTCCTTGATGTTTTTGTGATTTTTCTTGTGTGTTTTCTAGACTGTACCAAGTGAATTGTGTTGCCTATCTATTCTATGACCTTTTAATTACAAAGGAAACTCAAAAGTTGGTTTGTGGTGGTGGTGGGTTTGGGGGGGTTGTTTTGTTGTTGTTGTTGTTGTTTTCGAGACAGGGTTTCTCTGTATAGCCCTGACTGTCCTGGAACTCACTCTGTAGATCAAGCTGGCCTCGAACTCAGAAATCCACCTGCCTTTTCCTCCCAAGTGCTGGGATTAAAGGCGTGCGCCACCACTGCCCGGCTGTTGTTTTTTGATTTTTTTTTTTTTAATCTAATCTGTTTTGCGGTCTTGGAGTGGCACTCGAGAGTCCAGTCGCAGACCACCGGACTGCGGCTGCCTTAGCTCTCTGAACAGTTACTGTTCCGGAACCATCGCCCCGAGCAAGGGGTGGGGGATGGAAGAGAAGCTAGGGGACCTCGTGGGGTCTCTCGCCTCCCCCTGTCTGGACCGCCTGCCTGGACTCCTTCTCCCTTGTATAGAGTCTTGAGCATCCTTCCCAAAGAATTTCTAATCGGAGTCAGCACAGACCAAGGCGGGGGGAGGGGGGCGAGGGGGGGGAGGACAGCCTTTAGCCGGCTGCCTGTCGGTAAAATAGACTGGAAAACCTCCGTCCCTGTTTCCAAAAGGAGGAGGATGTGCAACTGAAGGTGCTTGGCCCTGCAGAGGGACGTCTCGCTCTATGTTGCTCAGCCTAGGCTGGGGCTCCCACACACACACCGAGAAAGGATCTACATGACTGACACCCCCACTCCCTCCCCGAGACCCTTCAGCATCCACTGCACGTAGAGGAAGCATACCAGCCGCATATCAAGTTCAGAGTTCCCGGGTCCAAGGCTCAGAACCCCTGAGTCAGATAATATTTGCAGTTCTTGGGGGATTGCTCCCCCCTCCCCAAAGCCCTCAACAGATTATCCAAAGGTCGATGACCTAGATAAAGCTTTGGCTCTGTTCCAGGTTTCACTCCCTAAGTCCAAAGCAGAATTTGTTTTGTTTCTGTTTTGTTTGTTTGTTTGTTTGTTTGTTTTCCAGATAAGGTTTCTCTAAGTATCCTTGGCTGTCCTGGAACTCACAGAGATCCGCCTGCCTCTGCCTGCTGAGTGCTGGGATTCAAAGAACAATTGTGCTGAATAATTTGCCTCCAAACCATGCAAATGCATTTTTTTTTTCATATTGTGACCTTTAGAAGAGTTAACTCTTAAACGTCCCGAATTAAAAATAAATAATCTGGCCAGGCAGTGCTGGACACGCCTTTAATCCTGGCACTTGAGAGACAGAGGCAGGAGGCTGAGTTCCAGGCCAGCCTGGTCTACCGAGTGAGTTCCAGGACCGCTAGGGCTATACAGAGAAACCCCTGTCTCAAAAAAAAAAAAAAAAATTATGTGTGTGTGTGTGTATACATATGTATGTATGTATATATATATATATATATAATCTGCAGTATGTATGAATCATTTACAAATATTTGGGCATGGCGTGCTGGCTCATACCTATAATCACAGCACTCGGGAAGCAGAGGCAGAAGGACCACAAATTCCAGACAGGCCTGCCAGGAACTCTTTTGAGGCCCTGCACCCTCCCCCACTCCAAGGGGAGGGGTGTTCCTCCATTTTCTGAGTTTCTCAGTCTGTGAAACTCGCCCAAATCAGACGACTGTTGTGAACATCGAATTAGATGCTTTTCTAAAGTACTTTATTTTTAAAGGCAAGGCGTATTTTCAGCGGACTGTTTTGTTGACTTTGCTTGTTTAGCGTTTGGCTCCCGGTCACATACTCTCTAGGCGATGAGGTTGTCTGAGGCTGCCAATGCTCTCGTTGGTGTGAATGAGTCCCTCATTTCCCGGGCGGGTCTGTGCGCCACTTGGTGCCGCGCACTCTCCCACGACCAAACTCTGTTGTTTCCAACAGAGTTGGCGGTGCTGTTTCTGGCTGCGAGACTCGCGTCTCTTCCAGTCGCAGCCCCTCAGACTTCCAGGGCTCCGCGAGGGCGAAGGTGCAGAGTCCCCCACTTTCGTGCTGGGGCTGCCTGGGAGTTGTGTCGTTCAATCTCGATGTTGTTGCTCTCTTTGTTTTTGCAGAGGAATGACCCGAAGCCCAGGTAGGCCTGTAATTGCAGGCAGAGTGGACACCAGTGCCCAGGTCTTAGAACACCAGCCCAGGGATCTTTCCTCCGGGAGGGGAGCAAGGTCCCCAGAGAACTCCGGAATGAGAGGGGAAAGGACTCCAAGGGTCCCCTAAGGAAGCCTAGGGCCTTCCTTGAGAGAGCCACCCCAGGAACTGCAGAGATTTTTCTGGGGACATCCCTGAGGATGGACTGCATAGAAAGATTATCGTCGTTTCCTGATTGTAGGTCAATATCCTCTTCAGCCTCAGGGACTACGGGGCCTCCCAGGAAGAAGGGTATGAGAAATCCCCTGGGAGCGACAACGACGACAACGACGACGACAACTAGGAGGAGAGGGATCAGTTTCTGTGTTGGAGCAAACTGCTCAGCGCGGGCATCAAGAATTTCTGAAGCACTGAGATCAGTTTGCCTGCTCACCAACTTCCACTGAGAAAGGGAACCTCTCAGCGGTCGCGGTGCAAACCTTGGCCGACCCTCCGCCCTCCGTAGACCCACTAAGGCGGGCCAGGCCGGTGCCTTTCTCAGCAGCTGTCAGCTCTGCCCTGAGGGAGGCGGCAGCCTTTGCCCTGTCTGCTGCAAGGACCTCACACTGCTAGGAGCTCAAGGTGGATGGGAGTCTGGTTTCAGACTCCTGGGTGGGTTGGTGTAGGGGGGAAAACCTCCAACGGGGAGGGAAGGGCCACACCCATCTGCCCTGCCTGGCTTCCGGAAGGTTATCCCTGAGTCTGTGTTTGAATGATGGGGAAGGGATGACACAGGGAAGTTACCAGGAGCAGTCCCGGGATTCCACAGCAGTGAGAGAAGTGTAGTCCAGAGCACGCAGCCCTGATCTGTCCCTCCCTGGTGGCCTCTGCTCTGTGTAACCGATTTAGCTGGCAGGACCTCAGCCTAGGACTTGTCATTTCAAGGGACTGCTAAAGGGGACGTCCCCCCCCTGCCCCCCGCCAACCCCCACTCGCATGCAGGTGCTTTGGTTTTTGGTTTTTGTTGTTTTTCTTTGTAGTCTCCATTGTCCTAGGCATGGGTTATGGACATCTGCAAACTGGGGACTGGAAGAAAGCCCTGGAATCAGATATGTTTTTCCTTCAGCCTCCCCTCCCCCGCCCCCAGCTTCCTTTTCCAAGACACATTGAAGAGATGTGCTGTAGCCTTGGAGTGGACAGCTGGGCTACAGGGGCTGGCCTGGGCTCGCTGTCTGAACGCGCAGGGCCTGACCTTGAGGGGATTCTTGGATGCACTTGCTCACAGGTAGGTTCCCTTTGTCCCCTCTGAGACGAGGGAGGCACCCTGCCTATTTTTCAAATGGGGAAACTGAGGCTCAGAGGAGTGAGTCTCCCCCTGTGTGTCACATGGTATGGAACAATAGCTATCTAGTCGTTGAATTACCACAGCCGCCCAGGAGCTGAATCGTCCAGTCCTTGAATTCTATCACACGCCAGAGACTGTGTGGGCCTTCAAGATCGCATCGTCCTACAGACATGAGGACGCGTGTGGAAGAAACCTACCACTTCAGACAGCTCTGGGAACTTCCCGCAGTTGCATGGCTGAGGATGGCAGGAAGCTGCCACTGAAGGACCAGCACAGCCAGTGGGGGCAAGCCGCCTTGGGGCGCAATCTTACCTGTGGCGCCTTTGTGCGGTTCACCAGAAAACCCCACGCAAGTGACAGAGGGAGGCCGGGCTGGAAGCTCTCCCCTGGCTTCTCTCAGAGCGGTAGAAGCTGCCCTTCCTTGGGCCCATGTCCCGGGCCCCCTTCCATTCTCCTCCTTGGAGCTGGGGAACTGCCCACCTTACTCCTAGTGTCTGCCACACTTCGGAGCCTCAGCCCCAGGCCTCTAGCCAGCTGATGGGGTCTCTTTAAGAAATTGATTTCCACAAGTCCCTAAAGTGTTTCTTCAGCAGCAATCTCCTACCATCCAGCCTCTCTGCCCCATGAATGATTTAGCATCTTGGAGGGGGTCCGCCTGCTTCCTCTGCAGTGGAGGCCTGTAGCCTTGACATCACCAGCAGCTCCCCCACTCCCCATGCTGATGGATGGTCTTTCTGCTCTAATGGTGAGGAGAGTGCAGAGCTGTCTGCGAGGAGACTGGCAGTAAGCATCCATCTGGCTCCACAGACCTCTGGTTTGGGGGTCTTCCTGGTGCTAGCTAATTGCCCTCAGAATACCTAGAGGAAGGGCCTGGGTCCAGCTCCCCGTCCCCAGCCCAGGGAGAACCAAGCTCATCTCAGAGCAAGGCTCGTCTTTCCTAGCATGCTACAGAGACGCTTTCCTTTGGGAACATGCTCACGTGGTTCCTACATAGGACACGCACACACCTCCACTGGTTTCAAAAACCTTCTCGGAAAGTTCATCACTATGCACCACCTAAATCTTTCTTGCTATCCAAGAGGCTCGTTTTTCAGAGATTCCATCTGGAACCAGCAGAGCACAGCTGGTCATTACTGGCCATATGCTAACCCTCCAAGCACACATGTCAAAAGCAGGCAGGCCGCCGGCAGGCAGCCGGCAGTCTGGGCCCCTCCCTGCTCTCTCCTCTAAACCGAGTAACCTCAGCTTTAGATTCCACCAGCCAACAATATGTGGAAATATTGTTGCTAGGCGGCATGGGGGTGGGGTGGGGGGGTACCCCACCTACCTTGGGGAAGGTGTGACTTTTAAAAGTCACTTGTCCTACTTCAAAGTAGATTTCAGGGGGCCTCTCTCCAGAGGGGTCCCCTTGGCTAGGACGTGTTCTCTGGTTGTTCCAGGCCAGGTTCTCATTCTGGAAGCAGAGGCAGGGAAATCTCAAAGGTAAGTCTTTGGCCTGTCCAGGCAGCATAGTGAGATCATCTTGGGGAAAAACAAAACCAAACCGGGATGTAGCACCGGAAAGATGGTTTGTATATGCTGCGGGAGGGTGTGGGGGAGGGAAAAAGAGGGGGACTACCAAAACGCAGCCCCTGGTAAAGCTTAGTAAGCCTGAGCACCTGAGATCAGTCTCTGGCACCCATAGCAAGATGGCGGGAGAGAACTATCCAGAAATTTACCACATGGCTCAGGCTGACCTCTCAAACTTGAAGCAATCCTCCTGCCTCACCTCCCAATTGTTGATTATGGGGGGGGGGGGTGACCCGTGCTTGGCTTGAGTAGTTTTCATGTTCCTCAGCCCTCCTCTGCAGGCAGGAGGACCTGACACTTGCTGGCTGGATACGCTCAGGTCTGACCTGAGCAGTCCATTACTTTTCAAGCTCCCTCAGAAGACAGCAGGGAGGAGCTCAGCCCTCGGGGCTTCCTCCTTTCCAGTTCAATAAAGGTTACTTTTCTGTTCCTAAAGACCTTCCCCCTGGGCCACTGCATCTTCTTCTCAAGGTCTCTGCTTTGCAGGTGAAAGAAGGCAGGCTCCGGGACGATCAGCCATTTGTCCAAGTCCCAGGGCGTGTAAGTGGCAGATCCAGAGTTCTTTGTGTCTCTGATTTTGCCACTTGTCCCTGAGGAGGAGGACCCCCAATTCCTCTGTCTGGGCTGAGGGATTCCACCAGTCTCACCGGCAGGTGTGACAGGCTCTGTTTCTCATTGTGACAAAACACAGAAACCACTTGAGGAAGTAAGATTTATTTTGGCTCACAGTTTACCAGAACGCAGTCCACAGTAGCAGGGATGGCAGTGCAGAGCAGCCCCGGGGCAGTGGGAACTTGTGCCTGGGGTGCCTCACAGTTCTGCGAACAGGAAACTGAGCTCAAATTGGAGCCAGAGGCAGGTTTACACCCAGTGGCTCACAACTTACCAGCTGGGGACCAGGAAAACAGGAACCTGTGGGTGACATTCCAGATTCAAACAGTAAAAAGGAACATTTGACCCTGGCTCTGAGCCAGCCCCAACAGGTTCTCACTGACCCCACTTAGAACTGTTCTACTAGCCGGGCGTGGTGGCGCACGCCTGTAATCCCAGCACTTGGGAGGCAGAGGCAGGCGGATTTCTGAGTTTGAGACCAGCCTGGTCTACAGAGTGAGTTCCAGGACAGCCAGGGCTTTACAGAGAAACCCTGTCTTAGAAAAACAAACAAAACAAACCCCAGGATGAGGGAAATTGTTTACTCTCTGGGTTTACCTGCTTTTCACCACATCTAGGTGTGTGTGTTGTCAGAACCATCCTACGGGGACTTAAAAGGCCTCATAACTTGGCCGCTCATCTAGGAAGGAGTAGGAACAGGATCCAGTTGAGTTCTATAGCAACCCTTTGTCTCCTGCGCATGGCTGACAGTGCGGGCTCCCTGGATGGCGCGGGGCTTGTAGGTGGGCAGTGAGTGAGGAAGCGGAAACTCTGAGGTCTCCATTGTCTCTGCTTGGCCTACCTGACCGTGCAGGTGGTACCTGCTGGTCACAAAACAGTGGATTCCAAATCCAGCATCAGCCTCAGTCAGAGGTTCTCTACTGCAAAGGATAATAGCCAGGATAATGCCCTTTCGGACACCACAAAGCCCTCTGTGATGCAGGAGTTTGTAACTAACCTGGCTGAGGTCACAGGGGCCTGGATGTCAGTTATGGGTCCCTGCCACCCCTGAGAAGAGGAGAGATAGGCAAGGAGGGCGTGCTACCCCACTAGTGCCCAACTCCTGACAGCTAGTAAGACATATTTTGACAGGCAGTGGTGGCGCACGCCTTTAATCCTAGCACTTGGGAGTCAGAGGCAGGTGGATTTCTGAGTTTGAGGCCAGCCTGGTGTACAGAGGGAGTTCCACGACAGCCAGGGCTACACAGAGAAACCCTGTCTCCTGGGGTGGGGTGGGGGAGACATATTTCATTCATTACCTTTCTAGCTTGATGCCTCCTTCCAGAACTGCAAGAACCCATCCTATAGTGAAAGACCATGGAAAAAAACCTATTCTCCCAAGCAGTGGTGGCTCATACCTTTAGTCCCAGCCCTCACGGCACTCCAGAGCCAGAGACAGGCAGTTCTCTGAGTTCGAGACCAGCCTCGTCTACAGAGTAAGCTCCAGGACAGCACAGCCAGGGCTATACAGAGAAACTGTCTCGGAAAAACCAACCCACCCCCACCCAAAAAAAGAAAGAAAGGAAGGAAGGAAGGGAGGAAGGAAGGAAGGAAGGAAGGAAGAAAGAAAGAAAGAAAAGAAAAGAAAAGAAAAGAAAAAGAAGGAAGGAAGGAAGGAAGGAAGAGAAAGCCATTCACAATAGAATCAGTGTCCACCCCAGCCCCGCCCCTACCCCAGGAGAAGTACAAAGCCACTCTGAACCACGCCCAGTCACACCTCATGTGGAGGTGGTGGCTAATTTTCTGAGCTGAGGGACGTAGTGACACAGGGGACGTAGTGACACTAGCTTTCCCAGTCACTCTTCAGGGGCCAGCTCACACTTGTCCACCTGAGTGCGCACACGTGTGAGAGGACTGGATGTTAGCCACAGACAGCATCTAAGCTGGCGTGGCATGGGGTCCTCTGCAGTCAGAGAAACACGGGCTCTCCCAGGGAGGGCCAGCGTCAGCGGGTTTGGGTCTCATGGGCTCTACCTGGCCCTGCCCGGCCCTGCAGCAGAATAGTCTGCCAATACAGCCCCTCTCCACAGAGACGACCTGGAACCGGGGCTCAGTGGGTCTTCCTGGGAGTACAGGAGGCTTCAAGGCAGAGCCTATTTATTACCTTGTGTTTCCTTCACGGCTGATTCTGAAAGGGCGGGGGCGGCTGTTCGAAGGCTGGGGAGAGGCCAGCAGAGGCTGCTTCTCATCGAAACTCTCTGTGTACAGGCTAGGGTTACTTGTATCGAGTGATCGAGACTTTTAATCCACTTTGTAATCAAACAGGGCAGCAATTGGGCCCCCGGTGAGCCTGAGATGAGAGCATGGCTCCACCCACTGCACAGACAGGGAAACTGAGGCCAGGGGAAGATTGGAAGTACTCCATTTAGGCCATCAGACAGGAGAGAGCTGGGCTCCCAGGCCGGCCTGCACCTCTACACAGACTGCAGAGGCACAGAGAGAGGAGGCACATGGTAACGGGTCAGCTGGCCAGCCCGGATGGGCTGCCATGGGCATTGCTGTTGATGTCTTTCTGGGCTCTCCCAAGAGTATGGAGTTCTTTTTTTGCAGGCAAACTCATAACGCATCTAAGTCATCTGAGCATGCCCATGAACTTGAGTTTCTAGAACCTGGGTCTCATCTGGGACACACCCCAGACTAACTAAGGAAAGAGCCACCTTAAATGTGTGTGTGTGTGTGTGTGTGTGTTCTCTTATTTCCAGAAGGATATTACATGTATTATTTCATTCTTTCCCACCTTATTCTCTCTCTCTCTTTGGTTTTTCGATTCAGGGTTTCTCTGTGTAGCACTGCCTGTCCTGGAACTCACTCTGTAGAGCAGGCTGGCCTCGAACTCAGAAATCTGCCTGCCTCTGCCTCCCAAGTGCTGGGATTAAAGGCACGCACCACCACCGCCTGGCCCACCTTATTCTCTTTAGACTCTTCTCTCTTGCTAAACCCAGAGTTAGGCTGGAAGCCAGCAAGTCCCGGTGATCCTCCTGTCTCCTCCCCAAGTAGTGCTGGGTTTGCAGGTGTGAGGGTCCAAGTCTTGCTTTTTACGTGAGTTCTAAAAATTTGAATCCAGGGCCTTATATTTACACAGGTGTTTTTCCCGACGAGCTATCCCTTCCAGCCCTGGGCTTTTTTTTCTTTTTCTTCACCCAGCTTGGGATGGCTGAGGTGCTCCTGGGTCTCTAACGGGGTGCTATGCCATCTCCCCACCCACCAGCACTTCTTCTTCTCCCTCTGAGTCTCACACACCCTAGGCTGGCCTTGGGCTCCACAGGAAGTGGAGAATGACCTTGAGTTTCTGATCTTCCTCCCTTCACCTTCCCAGGGCGGAGGTGACGATGACAGGCTTGGGCTGCCACTCCAAGTTTACTCCTTTCATTTACTGTAACTTCACATGACAGGGGAAGGCATGAAACACTGCTTACATCAAACACACTAGATACTCCTAAGGAACAACATCACACACATATCCTGGCCAGAGAGCGGGGTAATGAGGGAGCATCAGAGTCGGGACAGCTGGCCCGAGCCCTGGAGCGGCACTGGCATCCCTGGTCCTCAGAACGCACTCGTTTATTAGGGCACACGCATTGAGGGCGGTGGGGTGGTTTGGGTGCAGAGTACTTGTGTAGATTGTGCTGGGTTCCATTCTTAGCATACGAAAATAAAAACAAGATTCAGAATTCTTTCCTGCCTCTGCAGTCTATACTGTGCCAAGAGTTGCTTGGCTAGGATAATTCCCTGGTTGCACCCCATGCTTGGGCCCCTGGGCACCCTTAGGAGAAGGTCGTGCCCCTAAAGTCACCAGTTGCCAACAACCACTCCTTTTTTTTTTGTTTTGTTTTGTTTTGTTTGTTTTTGTTTTTGTTTTTGTTTTTTTCTTCGAGACAGGGTTTCTCTGTGTAGCCCTGGCTGTCCTGGAACTCATTCTGTAGACCAGGCTGGTCTTGAACTCAGAATTCTGCCTGCCTCTGCCTCCCAAGTGCTGGGATTACAGGCGTGCGACACCACGCCCGGCAACAGCCACTCCTTAATAAGCCCACAGGCTCAGGCTACGGGAGCCCCTCAGCACACTCCTGCACAGCACAGGCAGGAGGGCAGCGTGGTGTCTGAAGCCGAGCCAGCCAGAGGAAGGGGGCCTCTTGTCAGCACCATTTCTGAGCACTGGAAGCCGACCGGCCTCACGTGTCTATGTCCGGGGTTCTGGGCCAGCACCCCTGCTTGCTGCTCAGAGATAACAGCTGGGAAAGAGGACAACCTGGAGCCCTGTGGCACAGGACACAGGGCTGAGGAAAGCTCAGGCCTACGGGCCAGATGCAACACTAGACACTCCAAACTGGGATTCCACGCGGACAAGGAATTCCTTAGGATAAGTACATCCCGTAGACTCAGGGCTAATCAAAAACACTCATGGCTCATCTGAATTAAATTTGACTGACAATCTTGTTGGGTTTTTTGTTTGTTTGTTTTGTTTTGTTTTGGCTTTTTCGAGACAGGGTTTCTCTGTGTAGCCCTGGCTGTCCTGGAACTTACTCTGTAGACCAGGCTGGCCTTGAACTCAGAAATCCGCCTGCTTCTGCCTCCCAAATGCTGGGATTACAGGCATGTGCCACCACGCCCAGCCCCCAATCTTGTATTTTTATTAATTAGATTCATATTTACTCATTTTCTAATTTATTTATTTATTTATTTTGGTTTTTCAAGACAGGGTTTCTCTGTGTAGCCCTGGCTGTCCTGGAACTCACTCAGTAGACCAGGCTAGCCTCGAACTCAGAAATCCGCCTGATTTTGCCTCCCAGAGTGCTGGGATTACAGGCGTGCGCCACCACTGCCCAGCTCATATTTTCTATTTTAAAAGATAGGAACTCAACTCATTATCCTTCTGCCTCAGCCTTCTGGGTGCTGGGATTACAGCTTCCCTTCTTGACTTTTGATTATTTTATTTATTCAGTTTTTATCTTTTTTATTTTTTAAAGACAGAGTTTCTCTGTGTAATAGCCCTACCCTGGCCGTCCCGGAACTCACTTTGTAGACCAGGCTGGCCTAGAACTCATAGAGATTCACCTGCTTCTGCCCCTGAGTGCAGGATTAAAGGCGAGAGCCACCACACCCAGCTGGCTAGTGAGTCTTTATTTCTTTTCTTTTCTTTTTTTTTTTTTTTTTTGTTTTTGTTTTTGTTTTTGTTTTTTTTCGAGACAGGGTTTCTCTGTTTAGCCCTGGCTGTCCTGGAACTCACTCTGTAGACCAGGCTGGCCTCGAACTCAGAGATCCGCCTGCCTCTGCCTCCCAAGTGCTGGGATTAAAGGCGTGCGCCACCACCGCCCGGCGAGTCTTTATTTCTAAATGTACCCACGTACCAACGCTACCTGGACTCCTAAAGCAAATCTGCCCCTCCCTCCCCCTGTCAGCACCACCATGCGGTGCTAAGAACTCAGACTCTCCCAGCACTCTGGGAGAGACCCTGTCTGGGGGCGGGGGGGGGGGGGAAGAACTCAGACTCACTGAAGGGGCCAGACTTCGGGTTCAGGAATTAAATATTAGGCCTCGTTCCTTCCAAGAAAGTTTGACCCCACCCACCCACACCCCCGGTGGGGTGGCTCTCAGCTGTAGCCATTCTCACCTCTGCCACTCAGGAGACTGTTTTCCTGGGGACAGGTTGGGTTCACAGCTTAAGGGATAACTGCTGTCCCTTCTACCTGGGGCGGGAGGAGGATGGATGGACAACACTAGGAACTTCCTTTCCTCCTGCAGAGGGTTAGCTGCAAGTGGGAGAAGGCCTTACCAGACCTTTCCCCTCGACCCTGGGGCTCTAGAAGGGACCTCCCACTTCCTTCATGCTCAGGGAACTGGTAAAGTCCTGAAAGGCCCAGGGACAGGTCAGGAAATAATCCCTGATGGTCTCACAGCTAGTCTCACAGTAAGCAATTAGTCCGCCTTCATTCCCCTCCGCTTCCTCTCGGAAGGGTGGGGCTGGTGTATCTCTCCTTTGCCTTACGATCAATAATCTGTGGAAAGTTTTAATCTGTCACACCGAAACCAGGGACCCTTGAGGCGTCTGTTTCTGCAGGTGCGGAGCCATGGGTGGTGTCACTAAGAACTGGCCAGTCTCTTCTGACGCCCTCTTCTGGAGTGTCTGAAGTGCTGGGACTATAGGTGTGTGTCACCCTGATCTACTCACCCTGAGAACTCACCGTGCAGTTTTGTTGGCCGTGGGCCTGGCTGTGAAGACAGCTGTCCGGTGACAGACTGGACAGAGGGAGCAGAAGGGCAGGAGGCAGCTGGATGTCCTAGAAATCAATAGCACAGCCCCTGAGGGTGGTGGCTTCAGGCTGCAGAGAGAGGGACAGACAGATTTCCTGGGAGGGTTGGAGATGCGGGGTGGGGGATGATAGTGTGTGTGTGGGGGTGTCCTCCTCTGGCCGAAGGCAGGCAGCGCGGCACCGGTGTGAACAGGGTAGAAGGACTCTGCCCATGCCCTGACTCCTGACCCCAGCCCAGGTACTTCATCCTCTGACCCGGGCTGGACGTGTCTCTCTTGCTTCCCTGGCTCAGCTCAGGCCCGGCCCCTCCCCTGCACTGAAGGGGAAGGGAAAGAAGGGGAGAGAGGGACTGAGTTCCTGTCTTCGAGGGTCCGTGAAAAGAGCACTGTGGCTGCCACTCTAACCCGGGCAGAGTGCCTGCCTGTCTTACAGGCCCGGAGAAGGGAGGGGAAATGAGGCCATGTGCAGAGTCAGCACGTTCATGGTCTGCGCTGGAGGACCCTGGAGCCTGGCAGCCGGGCGGGCGGGATCTTACTCTCTGATGCGCCATAGGACACCCCAATCCGGATGCTGTTAGGACAGGACCCTTCCTCCTTCCTCCGAACGGGTTTAAATGGAACAGGGTGGGAGGAGGCAGCCCCTGAATATGAACCCGGCCTCAGAAGCTCCCGCTGCCCACCCAGCAGGGAGAGCTGCCCCTGGCCTCCCAGCCCGCCCGCCCGCCGCCCGGGGTCCTCAAGTGGTAGATCCAGCGGGAGGTGGGGGAGCCAGCCAGGCCCGGAGGCCCCAGGAGGCACAAGATAATCACAGCAATTGCAGTATTCAGGACTTCTTCTGACAGGGCAGTAGCTGAGGGGCTTAGGGATGGCGAGAAGGAGGCCAATCCGGATGCTGTTAGGACAGCACTGAGTCTGCTGGGTGGGGCGGGTGAGTCAGGTCTCCATTTGGGATCTAGCAGTCTATACCATCCCGAGCTGGGGAAGGGATCCAGGTCTCTTCCACAGAGAAGCCTTCCTCTGCGGGGAGGGAGGGGGATATAGGGGTGGAGCAGCCCTGAAGAGACTGCTGTGTGCCCGGGTTATCTTTGTTTACCTAGGGAGAACGTGACGGTATGCTCGGCCATCCGGCGACTGTGCCCACCTGCTCCCGACGCTAATTTACCCATGCGCTGCTCCTGCGCCAACAATAAAGGAAATTGCTTTGGACGTTGACAAAGAGTCTGGGAACGGAGCTCCACGACAGGCTTGTCTCCTCCAGGTGCAGCTGGGTCCCTCCCCATCCACCTGGCCCCCACAGCGAGGGTGTGTAGCTGTCATCAGGACCCTGGAAGCCCCCCCCCTTCCCTGCGTCCACCCTTTGCCTGTGCCCCTCAGCTCTACACAGTGCCGTGGCTCTGGCATCAGGACAAGAGACACGAAGCAGGACTTCTAGGAGACTGTGGATCACTCCGTAGGATGTGGCTCTTACTCCCACGGCAGTGGAGGATGCTCTCACCCTGGGGAGCACAGGTTTCTCACCGCAGTGCAGGGCACTCCCTATTCCTACCTCTCCTGCAGGAACCCAATCACTGAGAGACACTTTCTGGAGGAAGTATGTCCCAGCTCTGGCCAGACTCTCTGGTGTCACACCGCCACCGCCACCGCCACGCCACCGCCACCAACCAGCTTGGGCCAGATCTTAGGGCTGATGGGCCCCACCTCCTGCTCCTCCCTCAGGCCCTCAGGGTCACCGGAGACCAGCTTAGGTGGGTCCACATACACACCTTCACCCACGAAGGAATGAGGATGTTGACCTGGGGTGTGGCCTCCAGTTTTCAAGGAGCTTGCAGTCTGAAAGAGCCTCTCCCCGAGCAAGGGGCTGCCCAGAATGTATACAGCTGGCCTCCCCATCTGACGCCCTCCCCCATCGGACTACTTCCCCATATCTGCCTCTCCTCCCCTCTGCCTTCAGTCATTCTGCACTAGAGCCACCAACTTCCAGAGGCCGTCCAATTGATCCAAACAATATGGGTGTTTGGCCCCAATGTGTGAGAGACTAAAAACACTACTGAAGGGGGCTGGAGAGATGGCTCAGTGGGTAAGAGCACCAACTGCTCTTCCGAAGGTCCTGAGTTCAAATCCCAGCACCCACATGGTGGCTCACAACCATCCCTCATGGGATCTGATGCCTCTTTTGGTGTCTGAAGACAGCCACAGTGAAGTCATGTTATCATAAATAAATAAATCTTTAAAACGAACAAAAAACACAAAACACTACTGAAGCCATGGAAGGCCTTGTGAACAAGAAAGGCGTGAAGGCCTTCCTTCCGGGATACAGACAGGACAGTGATCATCTCTGTAGTGATGGGGGGAGGGATGTGGCTGGAGAGAGCATGGAGACCCCAATCCCCTTGCCTAGTACCTGAGGCCCTGGGCATCTCTCCCTCTGCCATCCACTCCTTTCCTCGTCAGCTAACCAACCAGTCATAAATCCAGGGTTCACTGGATTCTGGGAGCCATCCTAGAAAACGATCAAATCTTCGGGGCTGGCATGGGAGCCTTGACCTATTGATTGATGAGAAGTACAGCCAACAATATGGGACTTGGGACTTCTGTCTGAAATAGGGACGAGCTCTCGGCCTGCGGGATCTGTAACCATGTCCAGGCAGATGACGCCAGCATTGAATCAAATCGTAGACTTGCTTATTAAATGTGTGACAAAACCCACATCGGCGTCAGGAGCATGTGTGCGGCGGTGCAGACAAGTGTGTTCATCTTTGGGCCCGAGATCCCTGTAGGCGAGCTGACTGCAATTGGCTGGATCTAAGATGGTAGCCATAGTGACAAAGCTAGGCAACCTCTCACTTGGTGATGGCCCCACCCACCACCATGTTACATGAGGCAGAAACGGCAGAGGCAGAAAGATCTGGAAGAGCTATGAGAGGAAAGGAAAGAAAGAGGCCTTCATATTTCCAGAAAATCTGACCAGAAAGCGAGTGAACATCCTACCCTCTGTTAGCCTACCCTCCTTTTTCTTTTAAAACAGGGTCTGTTGTAGCCCAGGCTAGCCTCAAACTCATTATGTAGTAGAAGATGACAAACACTTCTGACCTTCTTGCCTCTATGTACCCAGTTCTGGGAATATAGGCATGGACCCCCATGCCACCATGGACCACCACGCCACCACGTATTACTGTCTTATGTGATCCCACATAGAACCTAGAGCCTTATGTGTGCTGGGCAGGTTCTCACCTACCTGAGCTGCACCCCAGCTCTCTCTTACTCTATGATTTATTTACTTCATGTCTGTGAGTCCGTCCACTGTAGCTGTATAGACGGTTGTGAGCCTTCATGTGGTTGCTGGGAATTGAACTCAGGACTTCTGTTCACTCTGGTCGGCCCTGCTTGCTTCAGCCTAAAGATTTATTATTATATATAAGTGCACTGTACCTGTCTTCTGAGCGTGTCAGACCTCATTACAAATGGTTGTGAACTCAGGACCTTCAGAAGAGCAGTCAGTGCTCTTAACCACTGACTGAGCCATGGCTCCAGCCCCCCCACCCCCACCTGGCCTATTTGAAATGTACAAGGTCGTTATTGTACAGGTCAGCCCTGGGTTTGAGTTTGTCTGACGTATCTTGTCTGTTCATTATATCCCTCAGACTGGCATTTTCCATGTCACCGA
This sequence comes from Apodemus agrarius, assembly GCA_964023405.1. Classification (NCBI taxonomy): domain Eukaryota; kingdom Metazoa; phylum Chordata; class Mammalia; order Rodentia; family Muridae; genus Apodemus; species Apodemus agrarius. Next base: position 55,165,356 of record OZ030006.1, read on the forward strand.
GGTCTTCTGGGTTTCCATGGCATCCTATCATGGCTTGTGCAGGTGATGCCACCTTGATCTGCTGGGCTTCTTGAGGGTGAAGTGATTCTTGTTCTCTTCGATAATGATACACGTTTTGTGGGAAATGCTTTGAGACTATGAAAATGTCCTGCTTCTCACGGAAGCACTAATTTGTCTATTTAGAGCAGTATAGACTCATGCACTGGATCTACCCAGCGGGCTCCCACGTCCTCATTTGTTAATATCCTTCTCTGTTCAGATGCTAACTCTTTGATAGAGCCCATTCATTCTGCTGTGTCTCGGCACATCCCGATTTTCCCAGGGGTTGCCCTATGCTTGCTTGTTGTCCTGGGTCTGGCATCAAACATTGCTCTAAGAAGTCATGGGTCCTTTTAGTGCCAAAGAGTACTTAGAAAGCACCCTGGGAGCCTGGAGAGATGGCTTGTCCATTACTAGCACTGGCTGCTCATCCAGAGGACCAGGGTTCAATTCCCAGCACCTATACAGATGCTCGCAACAGTCTGTAACTCCAGTTCAAGCAGATGTATCGCCCTCTTCTGGCCTCCATGGACAGTGCAAGCACATGGCACATTTACATAGATGGAAGCAAAACACTCTTTTGTTTTGGTTTTTTGTTTGTTTGTTTTTCTTTTTTCTTTTCTTTTCTTTTTTTATTTTTTTATTTTTTATTTTATTTTTTATTTTTTTGGAGACAGGGTTTCTCTGTGTAGCCCTGGCTGTCCTAGAACTCACTCTGTAGACCAGGCTGGTCTCGAACTCAGAAATCTGCCTGCCTCTGCCTCTGCCTCTGCCTCCCAAGTGCTAGGATTAAAGGCGTGCACCACCACCGCCCGGCTGCAGTCAGTGCTCTTAACCACTGAGCCATCCCTCCAGCCCCAGCAAAACACTCTTATGCATAAAATAAAAATCTCCACGTGCCCCCCACCCCCCAGCTGGCACGAGCCTTTAATCTTGGGAGGCAGAAGGAGGCAGATCTCTGAGTTCAAGGCTGCCCTGTTCTACGGAACAAGCTCCAGGACAAACACGGCAACACAGAGAAATCCTGCCTTGAAAAAACAAACACCTCAAAACATGTTTAAAAGAAGAAAAGGGGCCGGGCGGTGGTGGCGCACGCCTGTAATCCCAGCACTCTGGGAGGCAGAGGCAGGCGGATTTCTGAGTTCGAGGCCAGCCTGATCTACAGAGTGAGTTCCAGGACAGCCAGGGCTATACAGAGAAACCCTGTCTCCCGGGGGGGGAAAAAATCCAAAAGTAAATAAATAAATAAATCTTTAAAAGAAGAAAAGGGAAACCTCCACAGGCGGGGGAGGTCCCTGCCGCGGTGTCAGAGCTTCCTCACCTGCCTCCTCGGGACTGTCAGAGCTGCTTCTAAAGGAAGGTGCGTGTGTGCGTGTGTGCGCGTGTGCGTGTGCGTGTGCGTGTGCGTGTGCGTGTGCGTGTGCGTGTGTGTGTGTGTGTGTGTGTGTGTGTGTGTTGGAGACTGAACGTAAGGCCTCATGCGTGCTTGGCAAACGTTCTGACCCCGAGCTACAGCCCCAGCTTCTCATTCTAACGGCATTAGAAACCAGCCTGGGCTGTTTCAGAACAGACCCTGGATGTAACACTGTAACACAAACACACCTCAGCCTGTGCTTGATCAACTGCACCGGGAAGGGAGGGAGGCTGGAGAGAGAGACAGACAGACAGAGAGAGACAGAGAGAGACAGAGAGACAGAGAGACACAGAGAGAGAGAGAGACAGAGAGAGACAGAGAGACAGAGAGAGAGACAGAGACAGAGAGAGACACAGAAACAGAGAGAGACAGAAACAGAGACAGAGAGACACAGAGAGAGACAGAGACAGAGAGACAGAGAAGAGGAGAGGAGAGCTCTCTGAGGACGGGGCTCTTGTCAGACTGTGGTCCTTAGAGCAGAAGCAACTGGCCACACGTTTTTACCATGTGTCCCCCGGCTCGCAGGAACGTGTGCCACCACAGTCAGAGCAGAGTCGTCCTTCCAGAAAGCGGAGAAGAGGGATGTGGTGGATGCCTGCCCGCCCTGCCAGCCGGTGGCAAATTATTCATGGGGCAGGACACGAGCCTGTGGAAAGAAGCAGGCCTGTGACCTCGGGGAGTTCTGTCTGGCCGTGCTTCACTCCAGGAGCATATGTGAATGACAAGTGGGTGACACGGGGCCGTAGGAAAACAGAGGCTGGACACTGCGGGACGGGTAAGGACGCTGTCCAGGGTGGAGGCAGGGGCCAGGACACTGGTCATTTCCCTTGCAAAAGTGAGATTCAAATATGAATGGTATCGGAGCCCAGGGAGGCATCTGGGCACACATGTGCCCTGGGAGGCTCCCCCCACACCTCTGCCTGGGGTAGGGGTGGGACACGGGAGTCACAGGGTTGGCAGCACAGGAGAGCGCTGGGCAGGGCTACTGCCTGGCTCCTCCTCTTCCTCCCGGTCTGAGCTCCCAATCCCTGGGCTGGTTATTTTCCAGGTTGTTGCTGGGGCCGGAGGTGCTTGTGGGCTTTGGGCCAACTCCAGCCTCTGCACGTCTCCAGGACCTTCTTGGGGGCCCAGCTGGGGAGGCTGAGTCGGCCACTTGGTTTCCGTGAGCGAGCACATGAATTAGTGATGGCCACCGATCCTGCTGGCCCTGTGCCCTCTTTCCAGAGTAGGGCGGTAATCTGAACTCAGGCTCTCGTGCCCCCAGACTCCACTCTACATTGGTGGGGCCACCAGATACCTCCCCTCGCCCTCAAGACGGACAGAAATGCAAACAGGGCCTTCATCCAGCCCTGAGCATTGACCGTTCATGTGGTCACCTGTTATAGCGGTTCCTGGACTGGAAATGTCTGGAAATTATCCCAGAGGTCTCTCAGGGCACCTTTATTGGCATGCCAGGTGGTTGTTGGTTTTTTTTTTTTTTTTTTTTTGGTTTTTTGTTTTGTTTTGTTTTGTTTTGTTTTGGACAGGGCCTCCCTCTCCTCACCGGAAGTGGCCAGGTTCTATGTTAGGCCGTCTCTGAAATCATGTTCTAGGGGTATACTAACCAAGCAGGCTTGGAAGAAGAGAGGATTCTGGGAAAGATGGCAGGGGCTTCACTCCAGCACCTGAGATGATGTGCAGCTGGCCCGGGACTGTAGGCAGCTCCCTCCCTCTTCTGGGCAGAGGATGGCCCCATCCCTCCTCCTGGATACACCTTGTAATCCCTATCCTACTCCTGCGACAGCTTTGGATGTCCCTTGGAGTCCCAGGCTGTCTCTGAGCCTATAGCTACCCTTAGGTACCCAAAACGTGTTTTTCCTTGTAATTCTCCCCAGACAGATAAAGCATCCTTACACGACCACGTAGCACACTGGAGATAAATACCGTCAGGAATTAGGCCTGAGTGGAAGGGAAACTGGTGGGGGTGGGGCACATCCTAGGTAGAGAGAGATATGGGGCTGCCTGAAACACTGAGAAAGTGGGGTACACATTGGGCAGACCCAAGACCTCGTGCATGGCAGGCAAATGGTGCACGGGCTGTACCCCAGCCTCAAAGACTACCTTTTGATTGCCCTGGGGGTAACATTGGAGGGGGGCAGTGCTTTAAAAGCCAACTGGGTTACTTGGACTAATTATCTTCAGACCTGGAAAGCAGGTCGCTGTGAAGGAGGCAGGGCCTGCCCTCTCCACTCGCTGGCTGGCCTCTGCCTTCTGCCATGCTGGGACTCCTCACCCTCAGCTGCTGGGTCTCGGGCCTCAAGCCTGCTGAACTCCAGTTCAAAACAGACCTCTAAGTCAGGCGGTGGTGGCATCTGTCGTTAATCCCAGCACTTGGGTGATGGATCTGTTCAAGGCCAGCCTGGTCTACAGATTGAGTTCCAGGACAGCCAGGGCTACATAGAGAAACCCTGTCTTGAAAAACAAAACGAACAAATAAACAAACAAACAAAAAAGAACTCTCGAGTTGGCAAGATGGCTCGGGCCTGAGTTCAGTCCTGGGTATACGAACTATGGGCGTTCCAGTGTCGGGGATTCTGTCAGAGCGTCAAAAAGAAGACTGTGACGGGGTTTTGGGTGCAGGAAGGGGGGGGGTACTCTTCTCTGGCTGGAATTTTTACACGGGACTCAAGTTTCAGTCTCCAGCCTGTCTCCATGTTCCCAGGGGTGAGGACAGAGCTGGTGGGGGCCCTGCTCCACCTAGCCCAGTCCTCGGTGCTGCCCAGCCCCCAGCCAGAGACTGGAGACTGAGAGCGGAGAGACAGGCGGATGGTGACAAGCAGATGACCTTACCCCAGGCAGTGGGGGCAGAGGCTCTGGATCAGGGTAAAGGTCCCTTGTCATGGCTCCTTCTTCCCAGCCCTTACTGTGGTCCAAGCCAAGGCCGCTTCCCCTGCACCCCAGAGGCAACCCCAGTTAATTGCCCTGCTCAGGATGGCCTGGGTCGGAGCCTGGCCGTTTCTTTCGTCGCCTCAGCCAAATTCAGGGCTTGGGGCCAAGTATTCCTTTCCTACCCTGGTCCTGATGCTCTCTGGGATTAAAGCTGCTCACCACCTCTCCCAGTTGCCTAGTTTCTGTTTCTTTTTTTTTTCTTTCAAGACACCTACCCACCTATACACACAATACTGGTGGGTTAGTTTATCTTTCTTTTCTTTTCTTTTTCTAGACATTCGGGTTACATTCTGAATATTAGTCACTATGTAGCCAGACCAGGCTGGCTCTGAACTTGGAGTCCTTCTGTGTCAGCCTCTGGTATACTGAGAAATTTCTTTTTTCTTTTTTAATTTATTTATTTATACGAGTACACTGTAGCTGTCTTCAGACACTCCAGAAGAGGGCATCGGATCCCATTACAGATGGTTGTGAGCCACCATGTGGTTGCTGGGATTTGAACTCAGGACCTCTGGAAGAGCAGTCAGTGCTCTTAACCGCTGAGCCATCTCTCCAGCCCGAGAAATTTCTTTTGTATACCTAGTTGGTTGAACAGTGTGTGTGTTTGAAGATTTTTATCTTTATTTCTCATTATTCTTAGTGTATATGTGTTGTTGGTCCTTGTAGAGGAAGAAGAGGGTGTTGGGCCTCCTGGAGTTGGTGTTACAGACAGTTATGAGCTGACACATGGGCGCTCGAACTGAACCTGGGTCCTCTGGAAGAGCAGCCAGTGCTCTGACCACCCGAGCCGTCTCTCCAGCTCCTCGTTGAGTGCTTTACCGAGTGCGGGGCTTTATCAGTGTGTTGTCTGCACCTAGGAGGCTGATCAGGACGTTGCGGGGGTTTTTTTTTTTCTTTAAATCCTGTGTTCTATTTATTCAATGTAACACACATACACATATGCATAAACACACATGTATATGTATATATATTCCTTTATAAAGAAGTACCAAATGTATTTCAATATTGAGTTTCCTTTTGACATTAAGACCCCTGGACAATTGCTGTAACTTAAAACTCATTATCAGAGAAGCGGAGACCATTGAGAAGCCACTGGACACTGTAGTGAATGAAGCTACAGGCTATGCATTTAGCAAAACAGAGGCCTTTTACTCCAAAGGCTCTCTACTGTTCCCTAGAAACAGTCTCATGTTGACATTCTATCCAGTATTATAGGGGCCAAGAAGTCAATGGTGAATTTTGTGGTTTGAATAAGAATGCCTCCCATAGGCACACACACACACACACACACACACACACACTTGGTGCCCATTTAGGACCAGGGAGTAAGCCCCTCACTGAGGGCTTTGAGGTTTCAAAACTCTTTACAACCGGGCAATGGTGGCGCACACCTTTAGTCCCAACACTTGAGAGGTAGAGGCAGAGGCAGGCAGATCTCTATGAGTTCAAGGCCAACCTGGTCTATGGAGTGAGTTCCAGGACAGCCAGGGCTACACAGGGAAACCTTGTCTCGAAAAACCAAAACAAACCAACAAACCAACAAACAAAAAAAGAAAAAGGAAGCAACAGACTCACCGCACTCTGAACGCTCACGCACTCCTGAACGCTCACTCTCTTTCTCGCTGTAAGCCAAAGTAAGTGCTTTCTTTTATAGGTTGCCTAGGTCCTGGTGTTTTATCGCAGCAGTAAGGAAAGAAATGGCTAAGACGTGCTGTCTTCGGCCATCCTTGCCTGCACTGAGGATTGGGTCTCTCCCTGGAGCTTACCGTGTGGCTTAGAATGGCCTGCCAGCCTCCGGACACTGTCCCGTCTCTGCCTCTCCAGTGTGGGGATTAGAAATTTGTATCCTGCCGGGCGTTGGTGGCGCACGCCTTTAATCCCAGCACTTGGGAGGCAGAGGCAGGCGGATTTCTGAGTTCGAGGCCAGCCTGGTCTTCAGAGTGAGCTCCAGGACAGCCAGGACTACACAGAGAAACCCTGTCTCGAAAAACCAAAAAAAAAAAAAAAAAAAAAAAAAAAAAAAAAAAGAAAAAGAAATTTGTATCCTATGGTTGTGCCTGCTCTGTACTTAGCATCTACAGATGAATCCAAATTTGGGTCCTAGCATTCTGTGGCAAGCACTTGGCCCCCTGGGCCCCAATGTGTACACATTAAACCAGTTCTTCGCTGAATAAATCCCAGGGGGCCGTGCTCTGAGCATGCTGGTCATTTTGGCTGTCCAGTGTCTCAATGAGAGACTTCCGGACCTCAGGACCTCCGGGAGAACAGTCAGTACGCTTAACCGTTGAGCCATATCTCCAGCCCCGGTATATATCTCCTCCTCCTCCTCCTCCTCCTCCTCCTCCTCCTCCTCCTCCTCCTCCTCCTCCTCCTCTTCTTCTTCTTCTTCTTCTTCTTCTTCTTCTGAAAGGATAAGGTTATAAGCTAGGAATCCCCCATGCCTGGGCATGTGGGGGGCACTTGAATCCGCAAGGCTAGTGGGGGAGGGTGGGCGCGCGCGCGACACTGCGTGGCGGCCACGTAAGCGGATATGACTTAACTAGTTCTTCCGGCCTCTGTGAGAAGGTGATAGGTTGTCATAGAGCTCAGGTTCGGATGGTTTGAACTGATTGGCTTAGAAGCTTGTGGTAGGCGGGTTCTGTTATAAGTCTATAAAAGACCAAGGCAAGCCAGCTTGGGCGGGCTTACATCTTTACCTTGCTGGGGAGACAGTAACCCCCCAGAGCTCTGGATATTAAAACCCTCTTGCGAAATTGCATCAGGTCTGTCTCTCGTGAGTGTTTGGGGTGCCGGTTTCTGAGGCATGGGGGTACAGAAGTACCCCGGTTTTTCTTTCGGATCTTACACTTCTTTCTTTTTTTGTTTGTTTTTTTCAAGACAGGGTTTCTCTGTGTAGTTCCGGCTGTCCTGGAACTCACTTTGTAGACCAGGCTGACCTTGAACTCAGAAATCTGCCTGCTTCTGCCTCCCAAATGCTGGGATTAAAGGTGTGCACCACCACGCCCGGCTCGGTATATATATCTTCTTAAAGCTCAGCATATGGCCTTTCCCACCTGGCTCTTGCCAATTTGTGTATTCTAATAAATATAATAAATACAACAATAATAGTAATAATAGTAATAATAATAATATACAGGCTTTGCCTCAAGAAACCACAGTCCCTTATTTTTACATTTATGTATTCACTGAGGGGCAGGGCGTGTACATGGCACGGCATATGTGTGGAGGTCAGAGGTCGGCCTTCCACTACAGGGATCCCAGGGATTGAACTCGGGTTACCAGGCTCAGGGGTCAGTGCCCTTTAGAGACAGGGCTGAATCATAGGACCACCACCCAATTTCCCACCAAAACTAAGAGGCCTGATCCCCAGGAACACAGGCTGCAAATGCCAGGGAGCCACGGAACCCTGGCTTAAGTGTAGGTTTTTCCACGCAGTTCGGTGACCTGCAGCCCACGCGAGTCACCTGTATGCTCCCCACGTGGAGATGTGGGCCGCAATGAGGGACCAGACCACACCAGACAATTCCACGTAGCTTTACTTAAGATGGGGTAAAGGTGCAGCGGGCGGGAAGAAGGCAGGAAAGGAAGGAAAAAGAGAAAAAGAGAGGGCGAAGAAGAAACACTACCCATTATATATTGGTGGTAATGTAAATTACAGGTAAAAGTGGGCCCATTGAATTCTGGGTATATGGCGGCCGTTGCCTTGGTAACAGGCCTATGCTTGCAATGCTAGCTGTCTCCTATATGACGTCATAGGTCTTGGTACTAACATTAAGGGCAAAGAAACTTTAGCTTTCCACCGAGGGGAGAGGCGGGGCGGCTTGCAGGCAGGCGAGCATGCAGGCAGGCTCTTCCCGGCCTCTGCCGGCTGGGACCAAAGGCTCTCCTCTTTCTCCAGGTCTGCCATTCTCAACTCAGAGTAGAGAACCTGCTTGGGAGGGAGGGAGGGAGAGCGAACCCCCGAGATCCACATGGCAGGCCGGAGAGTTGAGCAAAAGGCTTTGTGTCCACAGGACACAAGGAGGGAACAGATGCGGGGCAGGCAGTGCAGCTGTAGTCAGAGAGGCCCTCATTCCAGGGCTCAGTGGGACTGAATTACCAGCAGGGAATCCGTCCTGAGCCAGGCCCTCCTTTCCAGACCCTGAAACATGCAGTCTCACCGGTTCCCCGCGCCCCTAGCCACGCGGTTGGCAGCAGTGCTGGGCGGGGGTCCTCTGCTTGTTAGGGCCTGCCAGCTCACCCCGAGGTCCTCCATGCGGTACAAAGGCCCCCTCCTTCAGTCCGGAAATGACTGCTCTCAGTCCAGGCGTCTTCGAATGGGCACTGTCTGCTCAAACAACCCGAAGCTACCTCCCCCATTCCTGACTGTTAGCACGCCAGGAGTAAATAAAGACCTTAGTACTTTCCCTTAAAATCAGCACTTGAAATTGTTCCCAGCTTCGCTTCTTCAGTGTCTCACTCTATAGCCCAGGCAGGCCTGAAACTCCTACAGCTCAGGTTGGTCTGGAACTCTTGGCAATCCTGCCTCAGCCTCCCAAGTCTTGGGATTACAGGTGTGAGCCACCAAGTTTGACAAAAACAGAATTGCTGGTGGCTGGCCATGGCGGCACACATCTTTAGTCCCAGCCTGGTCTACAGAGTGAGTTCTAGGACAGCCAGGGCTACATAGAGAAACCCTGTCTCGAAACTGTCTCTCCCACAAAACAAAAACAAAAACAAAAACAAAAACAAAAACAAAACAAAACAAAACAAAAAACCGAACATTTGTGGGAATACTATAATCAATTCAAGAGCAGCTAGCACTGGGGCGCTCATGAGGTTGGCTCCTTTTATTGTTTTTCTTTCTTTCTTTCTTTCTTTTGGTTTTTCGGATTTTTTTCCCTGAGACAGGGTTTCTCTGTGTAGCTCTGGCTGTCCTGGACCTCACAATGTAGACCAGGCTGGCCTCGAACTCAGAAATCTGCCTGCCTCTGCCTCCCAGAGTGCTGGGATTACAGGCGTGCGCCACCACTACCTGGCTGTTTGTTTTTTCTTTTCTTTTCTTTTTCTTTTCTTTTCTTTCTTTTTTTTTTTTTTTTGAGATAGGATTTCTCTGTGTAGCCCTGGCTGTTCTGGAATTCGCTCTGTAGACCAGGCTGGCCTCCGATTCAGAAATCTGCCTGCCTCTGCCACCCTAGTGCTGGGATCAAAGGCATGCACCACCACGCCCAGCTACTTTTTTTCTTTTTAATGGTGAGGTCAGAGTCGATTCTCTCCTTCTCCACGTGGGTTCCAAAGGGGACCTCAGGCTCAGCAACAGATGTCTTTACCAACCGAGCCATGCTTCCAGGCCTGATGATATATATACTTATATTTGCATATTATAATATGTATTATTATCCTTGAGTAGATGTATGTATTCCACATGCGTGTAGGAGTCTACAGAAGTCACAAGATAACTGGAAATTGGAGTTACAGATGATGGTGGGCTACCACCCTGTGGGTGCTGGGAATCCAACCAGGGTCCTTTATAAGAAAAGGATTTATAAGCCGGGCGGTGGTGGCACATGCCTATAATCCCAGCACTTGGGAGGCAGAGGAAGGCCAATTTCTGAGTTCGAGGCCAGCCTGGTCTACAGAGTGAGTTCCAGGACAGCTGGAGCTACATAGAGAAACCCTGTCTCGAAAAACAGCAACAACAACAAAAAAGAAAGAAAGGAAGGAAGGAAGGAAGGAAGGAAGAGAAAGAAAGAAAGAAAAAAAGAAGCAAAGAAAAGAAAAAAGAAAAGAAAAGAAAAGAAGAAAAAGACTTATAATCTTGCCCTGGTCCATGTGCAATTAAAGAAAAACAAAATAGCTAACTTGTTCCATCAGGTTCCAAAAATAGAAGATCCACATGTTGCCTTGGTAGAGGACTCTGCGATCTAGTGAAAAACATACTCGGCTTCCCTGATGCAGGGCACGGCACACAGCTCAGTTTGTTTTTGGGGATATGGTGGGAGTTGAGACTTCCAAGAAGACTCCTTATGGTAACAAGCACCTTCTCTTCTTCCTTCTTCCCTTTACCCGGCAACCTAGACCTTGAGATGTGATTTCTGGAGCTCTAGCAGCGGCCTTGACCCTTGAGATGACCTTCCGAATAAATCGAAGTGAGAGCTACGATGGAGGACACTAGGCAGAAAGATGGGAACCGAATACCCATTTCGGTCTTACTTCCCAGCCCTGTGGTTCTCCCCACAGGGAAGGCAGTTGGGGTGCATGGTGGCTGGGGTCGCGACCTCAGTCTCCCCAACAGAACGCCCTTGAGAGGGTTTTCCTGCTCCGGCCTTGCTCCCGTGCTTTGGTCCTGAGGGGCTGGCAGTTGACAGGTTGGGATCTAGTGTGCAGAGGACAGGTGTGGTAGTCGCAGAATGGGGATGCTTTGTGCCACCAGCCAGGCTCCGTGGCGAGGCGTGGAGCCGGGATCAGCACGAGCCCCGCGCGCCCCCTGGCGGCGGAGCCGAGGAGAGACTCTCAGGAGAGCAGGCGGCGCCTCAGCAGCTCAAGGGTCCCAGGATCTGCCCCCGCGGGAGGTCTCAGCCTTCTACGGCCTCTCCAGCGGGGCGGGGCCCTCGGATCCTGGAACCCGAGAGCCTCCGATCCCTCTGCCTGGTACTTCCATTGTCCCCAAATGCTCCTAGGCTCTGGGATATACAGAAAAACCCCAGCAGCAGGCAGAGGCTTCCAAGACTGAGGCTCCATCCAGCCGCGGGTGGGTGGGAGGCACTTCCTGGGACTGAGCATAAATTCCTTTCCTTTTCACCCCTTCCTCCCCTCTTTGCGCTTTGTCTCTGGAAGAGCAGTACTTCCCCCCCCCCCCACGGTATATACTCCTTAATTAAGTCTTAAAACAAGCACTGTACATTTTTCTGCAAAACTTTATTCTGGTAAAACAATAACAAAACTTCTGGGAGACAGAGGCAAGCGGATCTCTGAGAGTTCGAGGGTAACCTGGTCTACAGATCGAATTACAGGGCAGCTAAGGCTAGGCAGAAAAACTCTTGTCTCCAAACAAAAAAAGAAATACTGTATTTAGATTATATTTTATGCATGAGTGGTTTTTTTTTTTTTTTTTTTTTTTTGCCTGCGGATGTATGTGCACCATTTATTTGTGTGCCTGGTACAGGTGGAGGTCAGGAGGCATAGACCTCCTGGAACTGTAGTGCTGGGTGGCTGTGAGTCTCCATGGCTGCTCTGGAAGAGCAGCCAGTGCGCTTAATCACTGAGCCATCTCTCCAGCCCCCTGAGTGTTTGGAGCCGGGATTGACCAAGCTGGCTTTCAACTCAGGCTTCTCAGGCATCCTCAACACCACTAGAGATCGGCTCTTTGAGCACTGAGAAATTAGCCTCCGTGTTGATAGACTGAAGTGTTGTTACCATTAGGAAAGTGCAAAACAACCCGCTAACTTTTAAGTACCAATTGTACAGCAAATGGGTAATATTGAGTTAAATCAAACCCTATTATTATTATTTTATTTTATTTTATTTTATTTTATTTTATTTTATTTTATTTTATTTTATTTTATTTTTTTGGTTTTTCGAGACAGGGTTTCTCTGTGTAGCTCTGGCTGTCCTGGAACTCACTCTGTAGACCAGGCTGGCCTCGAACTCAGAAATCCGCCTGCCTCTGCCTCCCAAGTGCTGGGATTAAAGGCGTGCGCCACCACTGCACTGGTATTGTCCCTGTCTAAAGGAAATGCAGGGACAAAAATGGAACAGAGACTGAAGGAAAGGCATCCAGAGACCTCTCCACTGTGTGACCCATTCTATCCCGACACCAACCCTGACACTATGGCTGATGCCATGATGTGCTTACAGAAGGAGCCTGGCATGGCTGTCCTCTGAGAGGCTCTGCCAGCACCTTAGACAGATGCAGATACTCACAGGCAACCATTGGACTGAGCCCGGGAACCCCGATGCAAGAGTCAGGGGAAGGGCTGAAGGCGCGGCAGGGGACGGCAGCCCCACAGGAAGAACAACAGTGTCAACTAGCCAGACCCCCAGAGCTCCCGGGGCTCCAGCTGCATGTGTAGCCGAGGATGGCCTCATCTGGCATCTGTGGGAGGGGAGGTGCTTGGCCCCAGAGAAGGGTGAGGCAGGAGTGAGTGGGAGTTAGAGGAAAAGGAGAGGGGGAGGGAAGTGTGGGGGTGTGTGGAGGGGAGACCCGGAAGGGGGACATTTGAAATGTAAACAAATGATTAATGGATTTTAAAAACCCTAGTAATCACCAGCAAGTTAAGTTTTTGGCTTTTTTGTTTTCTGTTGTTTTTCGAGACAGGGACTCTCTATGTAGCCCTGTTCTCAAACTCAGAGATCTGCCTACCTCTGCATCCTGAGTGCAGGGATTAAAGACGTGCACTGCCACCGACATTTGAAGTGACCTGTGGAGACAGCGTTCTGTATTTCTGCTCTAGAGCACGGGTTCCCCGTCAGTTTTTCTTTCTCTCTCTCTCTCTTTTTTTTTTTTTTTTTTTTTTTTGGTTTTTCGAGACAGGGTTTCTCTGTGTAGCCCTAGCTGTCCTGGAACTCACTTTGTAGACCAGGCTGCCCTTGAACTCAGAAATCTGCCTGCCTCTGCCTCCCGAGTGCTGGGATTAAAGGCGTGCGCCACCACTGTCTGGCTAGTCTTTACTTTTCTGAAGGTTGAACCCATGGCCCCACACAGGCTTCTAAGGACTCTATCAGTGAACCACATCCCCTGGCCCTACAGCTGATTCTTTGACTCTTCTGAAGGGCTCAGAAACGTTGGGGACCCTGTCTTCCATGGAATGGCCTATGTTGGGGACAAGTCCTGACTCTCAGCTCTGGATCAGAACTTTGGAACTGACACTGGGCAGCTCAGCCGTGTAGATGCCAGTAGGCGCTGGCCACCGACGC